>SEYY01000449.1:358153-361558 GCA_009176605.1 Armadillidium nasatum | reverse complement strand
TTATTTTTAATTATTTTTAATTATTTTTCAATTACTTTGTCAGTTTAATTTCTATTTTTATTTTTAATTATTTTTTAATTTAATTTGATTGAGTTTATTTTTAAATGTCCTTTTATTTATAATTTTTACCTGAGTAAAAGGCTTCGAAGTTAATACTCATGAACATGAGTGATAAAATTGGTTAAAGCTTCTAGGATAATTTCTATTAAAGAACATATTTAAATTAAAATATCTTTCCTGCCTCTTTCTCTTCTCTCTATCTTTCTCTCTGTCCCTCTCTCTCTCTTTCTCTTCTCTCTATGTTACTCTCTGTCCTTCTCTCTCTTTCTCTTTCTCTCATTTTCCCTCCCTATCTTTATTTCTCTCTCTCCTTCTGTCCTTTTCTCTCTCTTTATTTCTTTATCTCTCACATTTTCTCTTTCTCTCTATCCCTCAATATCTTGTTTTTTCTTTCTCTCTCCACTTCTATTCCTCTCTTTTTCTCTCTTTCCCTCCCCTTTATTTCTCTCTCTCTTTTTGACTTTTTCTCCCCCTCTCTTTCTTTCTCTTTATCTCATTTTCTTTCTTTTTGTCTCCCCCTTTTTCTTACACTCTTTTTCTATCTCTTTCTTTCTCTATCTCTCTTACTCCATCTTTCTCTCTCTATCTGTTTATCAATCTCTCTCTCTTTTTCTCTCTCAGTCATCAACCCCACTTTCTCATCTTGACACTCCCTCACTCTTCTCTTCTTCCAAGGATTAAATTTAGAAAATACTCTTGTGGGTGATTGAGAATCATAAAGCATGTCGACATCTTTTCTTTTTTTCATTTTATGTTAATGAAGATGTTTCTGAGATTCCAAGTTGACCTAAGCTGAGATTTTCATTTACGACACCGATAAAAAGGTCAATGTAAATACAGAGAAATATAAATATACAAATACATTTAAGTATTTTCTATCAAGGAATGTGACCCAAACACTAAAGAACTATTAAGATTACCTTAACTATCTATATACAATATATATATATATATATAATATATTATAAATATATATATATATAATATATAATATAAATATATATTAATATATATATCTATATATATATATATATATTAAGGACCGGTGGTAATATTTACTCTACCATGAAGACTTTTACCATAAGGACTCAACCACATGTTAGACATTAGGACGGAAGCTACAAACTCACCACTATCTTTTCGACAGCGATTGACACCACCTATCCTTTTCGAGCATCTCTCTTCCTTTCGTCTTTCTTCTTTTCAAAGAGCTTTTGTAACCAATGACTTGTATTTAAGCATAGTATAACTCATTCAGTTTGACACTATGTACAAGGTTTCTTTATGCTCTGCTGGCAAACACATTTCGAGAGGTCTTCCTTACTCTTTAATTAGCCCCTCTCTCTCTCTCTCTCTATTTCTCTCTCTATTTCTCTCTCTCTTTCTCTCTCCCTCTCTCTCTCTCTCTCTCTCTCTCTCTCTCTCTCTCTCTCTCTCTCTCTCTCTCTCTCTCTAATATAATATATATATATAAGTATATATATATATATATATATATATATATATATATATATCTATATATATTATATATATATACACGTTTCAGGTGTTTATGATCTATTTCGCCTAAAAAATAAAATATTGACTTGTTTTAATAATGAAAAAGCTATCACATTAAGAAGTTAATATAATAGATTCAATAGATTAAAATAATATAAATGAATAAATAAATAATATTATATTTAAAAGACAAATATATATATATATATATTATATATATATATATATATATATATATATATATAATATATATATATATATATATATATATATATTATATATATATATATTATATATATATATATATAATCTATGAAGATTGATTAACGTGGTTGTCAATGCGGCTTCTTCAAAGCGGTCGTTTAAACAACCATATGATTATTCGCAGTGCCTAAGAGTGCCTAATAACTCTCGTCTGCACCTTTGAGAGGGTCAGGTGCCACTCTCACGTTCAGTCAGAGTGACAAGTGAAATATGACACTCTTACAAGAATTGCTCTAATGACTTTAAATTTTCTGCTAATGACTACACTAATAAAATAATAATAATAATAATAATAATAATAAATAATAATAATAATAATAATAATAATAATAATAATAATAATAATAATAATAATAATAATAATAATAAAAAATAATAATAATAATAATAATAATAATAATAATTAATAATAATATAATAATAATAATAATAATAATAATATTTTTTTTATTATTATTCAACTATTATTATTATTATTATTATTATTATTATTATTTTATTATTATTATATTTATTATTTTATTATTATTTATATTATATTATTATTATTATTATTATTATTATTATTATTATTATTATTATATTATTTTATTATTATTTTAATTTTTTCTTATTTTTGCTAGTTGTATTAAAACTATTATATTATTATAATTATTACTTTTTATTATATTATATAATATTATTATTATTATAATTTTTATTATTATTAATTAGTTGTGAGTATATTAATATTATTTAATATTAATAATTCATATAATATATACTTATATATATATATAATATATATATTATATATATATATATATTATATATATATATATATATAATTGAAAGGGACAGACGACGTTGTCCTCTTCATTACATGGGTGTGTTCCTCCCGTAAATGATCTCTTTAATATTTGCTGTGTACATGAACTAATTATTGTAAAAGGTCAAATAACAAATCGAGTTAGAGAAGAACTCATCTTAACAAAACGATTCTTATTATATGTAAATAACTTTGACATGTATCTTGTTCTAGTATATATATATATATATATATTATATATATATATATATATATATATAATATATATATATATATATATAATATATAATATATATATATATATGTATAGTATATATATAAATTATATATATATGTATTATATATATATATATATATATATAAAGATGTTTTATTCAGACGAGATTGTAAAAAGAAATCTTGTTTTTCGATTATTCAAAAAAAAAAAAAAAAAATTAGAGATAGATTAACAATAGATGTTTAATATGCCTTTTTGCTGCGTGAAATTCCCATTCATTAGGAAGGCAAAAAAGAAAAAGAGTGAAAACTCTCTCTCTCTCTCTCTTTCTCTATCTATCTATCTTTCTATCTATCTATCTATCTATCTATCTATCTATCTATCTATCTATCTATCTATCTATCTATCTATCTATCTATCTATATCTATCTCTCTCTCTCTCTCTCTCTTTCTATCTATCTATCTATCTATCTATCTATCTATCTATCTATCTATCTATCTATCTCTCTCTCTCTCTCTCTCTCTCTCTCTCTCTCTCTCTCTCTCTCTCTCTCTC
>SEYY01000449.1:338153-340653 GCA_009176605.1 Armadillidium nasatum | reverse complement strand
GGATTGCGACAAAAAATCGAAATTACAAATTACCGAAAAGACAAATTGTCGAAAATATTTAAAAGCTATTTAATTAAATAATTTTAATCTTTAAATGATCAGTCAAATTCTTTTTTTTAATGGTAGGTAATTTTAATCGAAAGAAAACACTTTCGATGTTGTGTGTTGAATTCTACTTATAAACTATGCGATAAATCATCGAAAAGACAGAACCATTGTTTTCAATGTTAATGAATTTTAATCAAACGAAAGCCCTTTCGATGCTATGTGAGGAATTTCCACAGACACTGTGTGTTAAATCATCGAAATGCCGGAACACTTTATTTAAACCTAAAATATTTTAATCGAACCAAACCCTTTTCGATAATATGTGAATAATCCCACATAGAAGCTATGCGACAAATCATTGAAATGTCAAAATCTCATCTTTTTAAGTAATAAAGTCAATACTTCGAAAATGTTTTCGTTATTATGTGAAGAATTCTCCATTGGTGAGATACGACACATCATCGAAAAGACAAAGACCAAAAAAAGTCTTAAAATATATATATATATATATATATATTATATATATATATATATATATATATATATATATATATATATATATATATATATATATATATATATATATATATATATATATATAATATTGAAATTTTTATTTTGTTAACACTGCGTCATGTTCATTCTTTATATATATATATATATATATATATATATATATATATATATATATATATATATATATATATATATATATATATATATATATATATATATATATATATCCAACCCTCCTGCAAAAAGGTAGAGTCTTGGACTTTCCGTCTTATTAACTCTCTCGCTCTCGCAAACTGTCTCCAATTTCTTTCTGTCCGTCAAACTGTTGCATCCCTTTCTATATGCTATCGCATTTACAATGGAAACTGCTCTTCTGAAGTCTCTAGTCGCATAACTCCTCCACTGAGAAGGGATTGTGCGACAAATCTTTCTGCACAGTCTCACCCTTTTTCTGATTAATTCTCTGACCTAAGACCTTACTGCTATGCTCAATCTATCATGTACTCTACTAGTCTGGAACATACTTCCTTTATTTGTTATCCCAACTTCCTTTGACTTGCACACTTTCAAGCCCCTGTTTTGGGACATGTCGCCATTAATTGACCTTGATTCCGACAATCTCCCAATTTTGGTGGAAATTGGTAAGCCTCTGGCCTTTGCCCACCAGATGATATATATATATATATATATTATATATATATATTATATATATATATATATATATATATATATATATATATATATATATATATATATATATATATATATATATATATATATATATATATATATATATATATATATATATATATATATATATATATATATATATATATATATATATATATATATATATATATATATATATATATATATATTATATACCAATGCACCATATCCCGCATGATGGAGGGTGGTGTCGATTGCAGAAATTTAGCATTCTGCCATATATATATATATATATAATATATATATATATATATATATATTATATATATATATATATATATATATATATATATATATATATATATATATATATATATATATATATATATATATATATATATATTGGTGTTTTATACACCCATATTTTAGTACTCCCTCCCCAGCGACTCTTTCTGCGTTTTTGCGAGGAATCTTCCCTTCCGTCTTGCCGAATCAAAGCCTGACTTGAAACCAGCGATGTCTCTATATAAGAGCGAAGCGGAAACGCTTCCCGATTTATGAGCTTAATTATGGGACTTGTAATGGGGACTCCGGGACGGTACGGGATGTCGTTTTTGTCTGTCATCACGTCTAAAAGAGACGGGGGGAGCGGGCCTTGTTTGGGAAGTTTTCTTAATTCGCGTTTATTATTATTATTATTATTATTATTATTATTATTATTATTATTATTATTATTATTATTACTATTATTATTATTGTTATTGTATTATTATTATTATTATTATTATTATTATCAATATTATTATTATTATTATTATTATTATTATTATTATTATTATTATTATTATTATTATTATTATTATTAATTTAACAAGATATTTAAGTTTACTTTGATATATCGATATAGAATTGATTTAGTGATTCATGAGATCGATATATCGTTAACAGAAATACTATTAATTTTGACAACCATTGTATTGTAATAAATATTAAATATTATTATGCATGAATACATTCATACAACCTCACTATACCCATTGGTGTACACACGAATACATAAATACACTCATAGATATACGTGAGAAGATTCCTTGTTAGGGGTGGGTAGTGAGTGGTGGGGGTGTATAGAATAATTTTTAACTAAAAGACGAATATTTTAGTCATTTCTTTTTTGCCTAAATTAAAATTTTTAGTGTTTTTAATAATCTCTGCTGGGGGAGGTGGAAAGGAGGGGGAGAACTATGGCATTTTACATCTCCAACCTACG
>SEYY01000449.1:298153-308153 GCA_009176605.1 Armadillidium nasatum | reverse complement strand
ATTTTTTAACCACCAAGAGAGAAAAATAAAACAAAAATCTATATAGATAAATATCAGAATTTAAAAGTAGTTTTTTTTTTTAAACCACCGAAAGAAAAAAAGATTTAACTGTAGAAGACATGTTCTACCATCGTCAATTCAGTACAGAATTCTTTGTTATACTCG
Source organism: Armadillidium nasatum (assembly GCA_009176605.1). NCBI lineage: Eukaryota > Metazoa > Arthropoda > Malacostraca > Isopoda > Armadillidiidae > Armadillidium > Armadillidium nasatum. The sequence continues at coordinate 307,988 of SEYY01000449.1, read as the reverse complement.
TAAATAAGTTTCTCTTTTATCCACTCCAATCCTGTTTATTTCCTTCAAAAATCCTCAAATTCCCATGAAAATACTTGCATATAGCGTTGGAGAGTGCTTCAAATTGAGTTTTCCAAAGATTGCAGAGGAACTTTAGACCTAATGCAAAGCTTTCGTAAAGGTCTTTCGAATCAAAATTGCCGAGCCTGAAATGTCTTTAAAAAAAAAAAAAAATGTTGGAAAAAAAAAAAATAAAGAAAACGGGATTGAGAATTTTGTTGCGTTCCAGGCAACCTACGAAGTTGGGGGAGGGATAACTCGGTATATTAAGCCCCGCCCACTCTATATTCGCTGGGAGTTGATCTTGGAATATGCTTCGGGATTTATCGTGCTGTGTCAGAATTCCTTAAAGTTTATATATTTATTTATTTTTTTTATTTTCATTTTATTTATTTATTTATTTTTTTTTGTTTATTTTTATATATTTACAATTTCTTCTTTTCTTGGCTGAGGTGAAAAGGGATTTAAATTTTCAAAGGGTATCTGTTTGTTGCTTTTATTTGTTTACATTTTAGAAGCACAAAAAAACATTAATACTACTACTACTAATATTAATAACAATAATGTTACTGATAATGATATTCTACTACTACTATTATTTCTTATGAAATAAATGATGATGATGATGATGATGATAATAATAATAATAGAAATTAAAATTAATGTTCAATAATAATAATACAAATAATTCGATTAATAATAATTATAATAATAATAATAATAATAATAATAATAATAATAATAATAAAATAATAATAATAAATAGTAATAATAATAATAATAAAAAATTTTTTTTATTAATAATATTTAATAATATTAATAATATAATAATTACTAATAATAATAATAATAAGTATAAATAATAATAATAATAATAATAATAATTATAATAATAATAATAATAATAATAATAATAATAATAATAATAATAATAATAATAATAATAATAATAATAATAATAATAAATAATAATAATAATAATAATAATAATAATAATAATAATAATAAAAATTACTGAATATAAAATCAATGTCTTACTTTGTGTATATTTGTTTGTTGAAACGCGTCACAGAAGGTTAAATAATATAATCAGTTATTATGGAAAACGAGTTTTAAATAATGTCTCGGAACTTGAAATGCAGAAATGATCTTCATGGATTTTCATAGATTTTCATAGATCATTGATCTTCATAGATCTTCATAGATCTTCATAGATCTTCATAGATTTTCATAGATCTTCATATCTTCATGGATTTTCATGGATTTGCATGGATCTTCATAGATCTTCATGGATCTTCATAGATCTTCATGGATTTTCATGGGTCTTCATAGATCTTCATAGATCTTCATAGATCTTGATGGATCTTCATAGATCTTCATGGATCTTCATAGATCTTCATAGATCTTCATGGATCTTCATTGATCTTCATGGATCTTCATAGATCTTCATGGATCTTCATAGATCTACATAGATCTTCATGGATCTTCATAGATCTTCATGGATTTTCATGGATCTTCATAGATCTTCAAAGATCTTCATGCATGGATCTTTTCGTTAAGTTAGGTCTTTTGAGGATGCCTTTTATATTCAGCAGATAATATTTTAATCAACATTGTTCGAAAAAATATTAAAATTAGATAATACATAACCACTACATCGTAACATATATATATATATATATATATATATATATATATATATATATATATATATATATATATATATATATATATATATATATATATATATATATATATATATATATATATATATATATATATATATATATATATATATATATATATATATATATATCGGCCCTTAACTTGACCAAATTTCCGGTATTTCTGCAACTCTATAGTGGAGATTGAATGTCCACCAGAAGTAATATTGAATATATATATATATATATATATATATATATATATATATATATATATATATATATATATATATATATATATATATATATATATATATATATATATATATATATATATATATATATATATATATATATATATAGAGATAGAGAGAGAGAGAGAGAGAGAGAGAGAGAGAGAGAGAGATACAGATATGAATCAATAATATTATTAGATAAATTTTTATTATCTTTAGTTTATTATTCAATTTAAATAAATATAAGCAGCGCTCTCTCTCTCTCTCTCTCTCTCTCTCTCTCTCTCTCTCTCTCTCTCTCTCTCTCTCTCTCTCTCTCTGTCGCATGCCTAACTGCCTATCTGCATCACTGAACTCAGGAAAGTCGATCCTCTATAAGCCAAAAGCTCTCCTCAATCGGATTACCCCTTTAAAGAGTCTCTCTCTCTCTCTCTCTCTCTCTCTCTCTCTCTCTCTCTCTCTCTCTCTCTCTCTTTCCCCTCTTTTATTCCTTTTATGACTTACTTTTTCCCTTTTGTTTATTTCCTTTTTATAACTTTTTATATTTCTCAATTAAGCTTTTCTGTATTTGCAGCTCAGTCACATTTTATAACTTTTATTCTTCCGACCTCTACTCTCTCTATCTCTAACTCTCCCTCTCTCTAAATATATATCACTTTCTCTCTCTCTCTCTCTATTCTCTATTTTAACTTCTTCATTTTCTCTTTTCTTTTACTTTATTTTATTTTTTTGGTTCTGGTCCACGATTTCGTGACTTCAACATCTATTTTAGTACTCCCAGCATTTCAAATCCCTGTTTTATTTGTTTACAATTTTGCTTTTTCACGACTAATAAACAGAAAGCTTTTTTTTTTATAACTGATATAAGGGTATTATATTGATTTGAAAGAGGTATCAGTTTGTATTTCTGTAACGAGATAATCTGATTTGAAAATTTGTAGCGTATATTATCTTAAAGTTATAATAATATCTTTAATTAAAAATTGGTAAAACAATTCTATTATTTCAGTTTTTTTAGTTTATATTTACATGATTTAAAATAAAAAAAGGTAAATAAATAGTTTATTTGAAGTAATAATAAATAAATAAATAAATAAATCAAAAAATCAATAAAACTGTTTTATAATTCCGATCAATAAAAAGCTGCCAAAAGTTTTATATTTAAAATATTTTTCTAAATTTTAAGGTTTTCCTATGATATGAAGTAGCTATTATGTTTGTATCCCATTCGTTTCTCTCTATTCAAATGCTTTTGCCTTCCTATTATCCTTTTCACTTTGCCTTCTTCTTCTCCTCCTCCTAATCAACCTTCTCTCTTTCTCTTCATTTCGAAACAAAACCAAACCCTTCCCCTCTTTTCTGGCGGGAAATACGTGAAACCCGTTCCCCTCATTCTGGCGGGAAATGTCTGAAACCATGTGCTCTGTTCATCTGCATAATCTAATCAAGGCTTTCGTTCGGAGGCGTGGCGGGGAGCAGAAGAGAAAGTCTCTCAGAGGCAAGGTGGAAACCGAGACTTTTAAAAGAAAATGGTGAACGTCTTTATTAAAGACTTTTGGTTTATTATTCAGTGAGGGGAAGTCCTATTATGTTAGGAAGCCTTAAAGATTTTTACCCCTCTTTCCTTACTCTGCTTTTCCCCTCTTTCTTTCAAGATAGTAAGATACTTTTTTTTATATATATATATTTTCTACGATGGGGTAACGATAAGGGGAGGGGAAATATTTATTTAGAAAAAGAGATGAAATTCAAAAAGGTAAGAAGGCTTAACAAAAAAAAAAGTGCATAAATTATTAAGGTTTTTCATATAAAATTATAAATACTGGATTAAATATTCAGCAAACACAAAATGGCGAATTCCTACTGTTGCTTGAATATATATATATATATATATATATATATATATATATATATATATATATATATATATATATATATATATATATATATATATATATATATATATATATATGTGTGTGTGTGTGTGTGTGTGTGAGAGAGAGAGTAGGAATAAAGGTGGAAGGCTGTTGATGATGGTGTGTGAGGGTGACAGAAATTTTTAATATTTTATTTAGATTTATGTATGAATAGAAACATTATTTTTTAGGTCCTTGGCTATTTACTGTATGGTATGTATAGTATACTCATTAAGCTCATTACCAGCTTTATATGTATTAATCTTTCAAATTTCAGGTATTACGAAACAGGTTCTATACGACCTGGGGTTATTGGAGGTTCGAAACCCAAAGTGGCAACCCCACATGTTGTTGAACAAATATCTCATTATAAAATGCAAAACCCCACAATGTTTGCTTGGGAAATAAGGGAACGTTTAATGGCAGATAGAATTTGTGATCAAGATTCTGTTCCATCTGTTTCTAGCATTAATAGGTAAGAAAAATTTACTTAAACATTTAAAGCTAACCATTTCTTCGTATATTTTCTCCTTTTAGATACTATGAAACTGGAAGTTACAAAGCAGGAGTAATAGGTGGATCTAAACCTAAAGTGGCAACCCCGATCGTTGTAGAAGCGATAGCGAAATATAAAAGAGAAAATCCTACAATGTTTGCTTGGGAAATTCGCGACAGACTCTTAGCAGAAGGCGTTTGCTCGCAGGATAATGTGCCTTCTGTTTCTTCAATTAATAGGTAACATCGGTATTCGATCCTGCACCATTATTTTGCGATGCACCCTCACCTTATTCCCAGTATGCACTCACATTCCGCTTTAGTGCACGTACGAGTTGCAAAGCTAGGACCCGTTGCACCCTGTTTGTTGTTGACTTTGTTGTATTTGTGTAATTTTGTATTGCTTTACGGATACTGCAGAAAAAAAAATTCAATTGAAGATGATATCCTTTGCATGGGTAGTTTGATAGTAGTGGAATTTTTTATATATATCTTTATTCAATGTTTATGGTATACCAATTTATATATATATATATATATATATATATATATATATATATATATATATATATATATATATATATATATATATATATATATATATATATATATATATATATATATATATATATACCGACCGGGGCCCCGGCCCGGCCCCGGCCCCGGCCCCGGCCAACCCCGGCCATTTTACTGACCCCGGCCCGGCCCCGGCCCCGGCTAAAAATCAGGGAAAACCGGGGTTGCCGGCCGGGGTTAAAATGGCAAATTATACAAATTTTTATTTTTTTTTTTTTTATTTTCAGCCGATTCTGCTGAAACTTTCAGTGTATATAGATTTTTTACCGGTAAGAAAAGTCCATTTCTAGCGTTTTTCCGAGTCTATTACGGTTAAAAGTATTTTTTTTTTTTTTTTTTTGTGGAAATTTTACCCTTTTTCAAATTGAATGGCGGTGCCAAACCACTTTTTAGAATGAGCTGAAAGTTGGACTATTTATTCAAAATTATATGGGCTACAAAAGTCTTTAATAGACTTTTGTTCCCAGAGTTATAGAAAAAATGTTATAAGCCAAAAACTGACCAACTATAGAAAAAAAAATTTTTTTGAACTAAAAAAATCCACCTTTTCAGACAAAATCTTTTTTTAAAAAAAATACAACTATAACATTTCCTATTTTTGGTGTGTATAGAGGAGGGGTGGGGCTACAAATTCCTCTATGTACTTTATTCGATGACATTCGTTGGTTTTGAGATATAGCCTTCAAAAAGGTCCATTTTTGGCCAAATTTCAAAAAATTCCCAAAGTTTGAGAGGCTATATCTCGCTTCAAACAAAGGGCATTTAAAAATGCACTAAATAAAAATTGTTGCCCTGTTCCTCTTCTAAACAATATTCACAAATAAAAAAAAATAGTAGGTAGCGTTTTTTTTTTTTAAATAATTTTTTCCTCCAGAAGGGTACGATTTTTGCAAAAAAATTTTTCAAGTGCTTATAACTTTTTTCTAGACGTGATATCAAAAATCTATTCCCACCAATGCAAGAAATTGGGGCAAAGGTATTCAGTTAAATTTTCAGCTCATGTGGACCAGTGGTTTGACCCAGTTATTCATTTTTTTCAACTTTGGGTCCAAATAAGTTTCAAACCGTTATAGACTCAAAAAAATGCTCGAAATCAACTCAGAACTTCGTGAAAAAATTCACATACTTTGAAAATTTCAGCTCAATCAGTCAAATAATAAAAAAAAATTTCAAACAAAATATAAGAAAATTAAGATTTTTTTCTTTTCTGTTTCTTTTGACCGCTCCTTTTCTGCTAGTGAATGTTCATCTTTGTGTTTTGATTTTAGATACTCCAAAAAGATTTGGTTGAAATTTTTTTTACTTGTAGCACCCGGAGGTTCTCTTCTAATTTTCTGACTGCAGATGTTACATTTAGCTATTTCGAGCCTATCCTGAAACATTGTAAAGTATTCAAATACTGCAGAAGCTGATCTTTTAGCCATATTGACTGAAAGTATAAACAAAATAATAATTTTTAAATAATGCAGCTAAATGATACAAGTTTGATACATAGCAATAAAATAACAATGATATATATAAATACAGGTTAAATTGATAATTTTATATCTTACATTTTTTCAAACTTTCCCTTTGGGTCTTACCTAGGTAAACGTGTTAAATCACTATTATGAATTAGAATAATTTTTTTTTAATTTTTGTACTTTTTTTAAACTTTAAATATACAAAACTGTAATTTTCTGATTTTTTTTTTTTTTAGAGAAAATGCATATAATCATTAATTTAAGTGAATGTTGGCTATTCTACTCCTTCCTTACAATTAAATAAACCTTATATCTAATTTTCTTAACCTTAAATTTCAGTGCTTTTGACCTCTTTACAAATTTTAGGAAACCCCGGCCATAACCCCGGCCCCGGCCCCGGCCCCGGCCCCGGCCAAATTCCAGCCCGGTCGGTTCCTATATATATATATATATATATATATATATATATATATATATATATATATATATATATATATATATTATATATATAATATATATATATATATATATATATATATATATATATATATATATATATATATATATATATATATATATATATATATATATATATATATATATATATATATATATATATATATATATATATATATATATATATATATATATATATATATATATATATATATATATATATATATATATATATATATATATATATATATATATATATATATATATATATATATATATATATATATATATATATATATATATATATATATATATATTATATATATATATATATATATATATATATATATATATATATATATATATATATATATATATATATATATATATATATATATATATATATATATATATATATATATATATATATATATATATATATATATATATATATATATATATATATATATATATATATATATATATATATATATATATATATATATATATATATATATATATATATATATATATATATATATATATATATATATATATATATATATATATATATATATATATATATATATATATATATATATATATATATATATATATATATATATATATATATATATATATATATATATATATATATATATATATATATATATATACCGTCTACCGTGGCGCAAACGGTAAAGTGATTGATTTATGTGCTTAAGGGCACCTTTTCGATTCCACTTCGGATCCTAGGTATATACTACCTAGAAATGTCTCCTCCTCGAAACAGGACAATGCCCGTGATATGCGAACTTATATATATATATATATATATATATATATATATATATATATATAATATATATATATATATATATATATATATATATATATATATATATATATATATATATTATATATTATATATATATATATATATATATATATATATATATATATATATATATATATATATATATATATATATATATATATATATATATATATATATATATATATATATATATATATATATATATATATATATTTCTTCCGTTTGATAAATATAACTTTGAGGAAAATATCAAATATATTCGCTTCCTTATTTTCGTGATTTTATTAATTACTATATAATAGGTAAATTAGTGAAATTTACTTTATTATATCTATCTATCTATCTATCTATCTATCTGCCTATCATTATCTATTTATCTATTTATTTATCTTTTATCTGCCTATCTATCTATCTATCTATCTTTCTATCTATTTATCTATCTATCTATCTATCTATCTATCTATATATATATATATATATATATATATATATATATATATATATATATATATATATATATATATATATATATATATACTATATATTTATTTTTATATATATTTATAATAACATATTAATAAAAATTATTAATATAATAATATATATATAAATAATTAAAAATTAACAATATTTTTATAATTTCATATAATTATAATTAAAAATGAAAATAATTATCCCATTAAATAAATATTTCTTTAAAATTTTAAAAATTTATCATTATAAAAAAGCCACAAAAAATATCATTAAAAATAAATTGTTTTTTTAAAAAATTAAAATGAAATATATCTTAGTTGAAATATTAATAAATTAAATTATTAATTAAATAAAATAATTAGTAGTTTTTTAATAACATAATTTCTATTTTCAAAGAATATATTTTTAATTAAAATACAAATATATTAAGTAGTGATAGATGAATATATATTTTTTCGGTATTTTTTCGGGTATTTTTTTTTTTATATTAATTCGTTTCACCATAATAATAAATAGACATAATTTTTTCACATTAAATGTATAATATTAATAATATTAATAATATATATTTATATATATATTATTTTTTATTGTTATTATTATTGTTATAATTATTATTATCATTATTATTATTATTATTATTATTATTATTATTATTATTATTATTTATTATTTATTATTATTATTAATATTTATTATTATTATTATTATTATTATTATTATTATTATTATTATTATTATTATTATTATTATTATATATTATTATTATTATTATTATTATTATTATTATATTATTATTATATTATTTTATTATTATTATTATTATTATTATTATATTATTATTTATTATATTATTATTATTATATATATTATTATTATTATTATTATTATTATATTATTATTATTATTATTTATTATTATTATTATATTATTATTATTATTATTATTATTATATATTATTATTATTATTATTATTATTATTATTATTATTATTATTATTATTATTACCGTTGTTATTATTTAATCCATAATAGCTAATATTCAAACGTGAACTTACATTCATTCAGCTTAGTAATTAAGTAATATTGCATCAAACACGATAATTGTGACATTTCAACGAATATATATATATATATATATATATATATATATATATATATATATATATATATATATATTATATATATATATATATATATATATATATATATATATATATATATATATAGACATAATGTGTATAGAGTGTGTATGTCTAACGAAACCAAAATAAAGATGGAACACGCAAACCAACTCCATACACATAATGTATCTATGTCTAAGACGGGCTGCGAGACAGTTGCTTTCCCTGCCAGCTACCCGAGGCTTATTTGCAATGCAAATCTTCCGAGCCCTTATCAAGAAGGAAGAGGAAAGGCCTCCATTTTGGCTTTTGATTCTCTCTTTAAATTAACTTTGGGGGATTTAAAAGAAAAAAAAGGAAAAAAAAACTTATTTCTTGACTTTATTACTTATTATAATAGATAAATTAATGAAATCTATCTGTCTATCCTTTTATATATTTATCTATCTATCTATCTATCTATCTATCTATCTATCTATCTATCTATCTATCTATATCTATCTATCCCTTTCTATATATCTATTTGCCTATCTATTTATCTTCCTATCTTTTTAT
>SEYY01000449.1:273153-278153 GCA_009176605.1 Armadillidium nasatum | reverse complement strand
TTATTATATTATTTATATATTATTATATAAATTATTATATATTATATTATATTATTATTATTATTATTATTATTTATTATTATTATTATTATTATTATTATTATATTATTATATTAATAATATTATTATTATTATTTGCAGATGTTATGGACAAAACAATGGTCACTGAAAAACGACGACCCAAAGGCCTTAATTCCGGATTTGACGGGGAGTGTGCCAAGTGGGACCTCATCCCCTTATAGGTATGTATAAATATAATAAATAATAATAATAATAATAATAATAATAATAATAATAATAATAATAATAATAATAATTATAATAATAATAATAATATAATAATAATAATTATTATTATTAATATATATTATTATTATTATTATTATTTGATAAAAATCTAAGGAGTTTGAAGAATGAATTTGAATAGTAAAAATTATTTCTGAAATTCAATAAAATGAGAACCTGACTCTTTAATACCCGATTACCTTTAATCCTTCAGCAGTGTTCAGACTTTTGTTGACCATTCGACTGCGTTTCCTTCTTCAGTAGCTGTTTCGTCTACGGGAACAGATGGACTATTTGAAAGTATGGCAATGAGCCAAGCCACATCTAACCACGTCTATTCTACACCTTTGGCTACTACATTGGGTATGTAACATGTGTGTTTATGGGTATGTGTGTATGTGTTTGATTGGGCTTTAATTTGTTTTTTTGTTTGTTTAATAGAGCTCTTGATAATTTCATTGCTTTTTTTTGTAATAGATTCTTTTTTTATTGAAATTTGTTTACATGACAAAACTATTCATACTAAAAGTTTCTTTTTTCTTCATTTAATAATTGTTATATTCTGTATCGTAAATTTACTAGCAAAAAATTTAAAAATTAAATTTAAAAAATTAAAAAATTTTAATTAAATTACTTCTAATTGCGTTATTTAATTTTACAACAATAAAATTAAAACCATTTTGTACTTTTCAAGAACTAATAATTTAAAGAATTTTTAAATACTTTTCAAGTAATTTCAAGAACTTTTAAAATCCTTTTCAAGTAATAATTTTTTTTAAAAAAAATTAAAATAATTTTCAAGAATTTTTAAATACCTTACAAGTAATAATTTCAAATTTTTTGGAAAATTCCGTTCTAGTAATAATTTTAAGCACTTGTAAAATACTTTCGAAGTATTAATAACTTCAAGAACTTTTGAAATACTCAGGTATTATTAATAACCAAGAAATATTAAAATTTTCTTAAAGTATTAATCATTTCAAGCAATAATTTCAAGAACTATTCCAATACTTTTCAAGTATAATTTTAAGTACTTTTAAAACACTTTTCAAGTAATAATTTAAAGAACTATCAAATAGTAATTTCAAGAACTTTTATTAATATAGTTAAGTATAAATAATAATTTCAAGAACTTTAAAATACCTGTTAAATAAACATTTCAAGAACCTTTAAAAATACTTTTCAAGTAATAAATTTCAAGAACTTTTGAATTAACTTTAAATCAATATAAATATTTTAAAATCCGTATTTTTTCATAAGACTTTTACATAAAATATAAAAACCAATTTCTTTTGCTGCAGCTTTTTAATAAATAGCTTTTAGAATAAAGTCCCTTCATCCTACCTAAACATCCTAATCCTATGCCACAGGGACTGCCACAGGCCTAACCCCCCTGACGCCTATAAGCATGCAAGATGTCAAACCCGTCCTACCCACCCCTACGGTCCTAGACACAACTAATAACCAGTACCAACAAGGTGAGATGAATAACAAGACCTATACTACTAATATATATATATATATATATATATATATATATATATATATATATATATATATATATATATATATATATATATATATATATATATATATATATATATATATATATATATATATATATATATATATATATATATATATATATATATATATATATATATATATATATATATATATATATATATATATATATATATATATATATATATATATATATATATATATATATATATATATATATATATATATATATATATATATATATATATATATATATATATATATATATATATATATATATATATATATATATATATATATATATATATATATATATATATATATATATATATATATATATATATATATATATATATATATATATATAAAGTCCCAATACTAATAAACTTTTCAAATAACTTAATATCCTCTTAACACATACTAAGGATTTTTAATTTGGACTGAAAACAAAAACTTTCTTTTGGTTAACCAAATACTTTAATCTATGCATCTTTTTATTAACTTTTTTTTCTTCTTTTTTGAGGGTTAAAGAATCAATAAATGAATTTGTGTCTGTCTATTTGCTTGTACGTTCTATTGGCTTTTCTATTTACTTACTTTGATGTAGGTTTTTTCTATATTTTTTTTATTTTTTTAATCTTGTTTTTTTTTTTTTAATTTTTCTCTTGGTTTTTTTTTAATTTCGAAATTTTCTAATTTTCAATTTTCTTTTTTTTTTTTTTTTTTTTTTTTTTGTCTAATCTTTTATTTATGTTTTTCTTTTCTCATCGGTTTATTAATTTTTTTTCCTCCCCATTAATTACATTCAATTTGATTTATCAGATCCATTTTATTCATCCATTTCATTTCTTTCATCCCATACCATTCATCGATCTATACATCCTTCCATTAGTCCAATCCTATTATTTTATCTATATATTCATCCATACATTCATCCATTCATTCATCTACTCATTTATCCATCCCTATCCATCCATCGATACATATATCCAACCACCCGTACTATTATCCATTAATCAATCGTGTTTATTCAATCTATCCATCCATCCATACACCATCATCACCCATTCATTCATCCATATAATGATTTTATCTATCCATCTATCCATGCACCCATTCATCCATCCCATCTTCCATCCCTCCATCTAACCACTCATCCATCCATCTAATCTAATCAGCGTACCCATTCATCCATCCCATCTTCCATCCCTCCATCTAACCACTCATCCATCCATTTAATCTATTCATCTACGTACCTAACTATCTATACATTTTCTTCCTCCTATTCTGATCATTAATAGAACAGATTTGGTGTTATATTTCTTGTCTACCGAATTATATTTACGTTTTCTTTTCTTTAAGGCCTGACATTTATAGACTCTTTATCGCTTGATAACACAGATGCTATTTACTTTTAATATATTTAAGTAGTCTTGATTTAAATCTCTGCTTTCTTTCAACTGCTTTCAATAATAATAATAATAATAATAATAATAATAATAATAATAATAATAATAATAATAATAATAATAATAATAATAATAATAATAATAATAATATAAGCATGTATGTTCGATTAATAGTTAGTAAAAAATACTTCAAAATGTCTATCCTATGTAAGTGAAAATGCTTTCTAACTTTCTAGCAAACTGTTGCAAACTATTTAATATTTAAGATTTCTTCCATATTCTGTATTATTAATAGGATATATTTTTTTTTTTTTATTATTTATTATATATATTTCTATTTCTTTTATTTTATTTTTATTTTTCATTTATATTTTACTTTTATTTTTTTATTTATTTATTATCATCTATTTTTTATTTCATTTATTTATATATTTTATTTATATAATATATATTATTATTTTTTAAATTTATTTATTTTATTATTTACTTATCCATTTTTCTTATCTTTAATTTTTAATTTATTTAGTAATTTATTTTTATCATATTTTTATTTATTTTTCTTTCATTTATATAGAATGTATTACGTAGTATCTAAAAATTTTATTTACTTTTAAGAATTATCTTTAATATATATAGTTTTAAATTGTATTAAAATTTGAAAGTAAATTTTTGAGTAGTAATTTTTTTTTTTTTTTTTTTTTTTTTTTTTTTTTTTTTTTTTGCACCATTTGTAGTTATAAATTTTGTCATAGGTAAAGAGTAACATTTTATTTTCATATTTATATATTCATTAATGATATATCGATATAGCTCTATTTGATATATCAGTATAGTTTCATTTATTATATATTTAAGGCTTCTTTTGATATATCGATATAGCTTCATTTATTATATCTTTACGGCTTTTTTTAATATATCGATATAGCTTCATTTGAAATATCTGTAAGATTTTTTTCTGATGTATCGATATAGCTTTATTTGATATGTCAAATGTTTATTTATTATTTAAGACTTCTTTTGATATTTATATCGATATAGCTTCATTTGAAATATCTGTAAGATTTTTTTCTGATGTATCGATATAGCTTTATTTGATGTATCAGTATAGTTTCATTTATTATATATTTAAGGCTTCTTTTCATATATCGATATAGCTTCAATTATTATATCTGAACGGCTTTTTTTAATATATCGATATAGCTTCATTTGAAATATCTGTAAGACTTTTTCTGATATATCGATATAGCTTTATTTGATATACATGTATATTTATATAGCCTCATTTGATATATCTGGGCCTCGTTTGATATATCTATATAATTTTATTTGATATATTGATTTATCTTCTTTTGATATATCAGTATAGATTTATTTTACAAATCTCAGTTAAACCACTCAATAATATCGCATATCGAAATAGTTTCATTTAATATATATATAAATAGCTTCATTTGATCATTCAGTATAGCGTCATTTAAAATATGATACCAGCCTTTGATAGTAAACATCAATATAGCCTCATTTGATATTTATTTTCATCTCCATTTGATACATAGATATTTATTCATTCGATATATCGATATTAAATATTAAACTAATTTAAATATAGTGGTTTTTTTTCTCTTTAATATCAATGCATCGATTAATAAATAAATCGATTAATGATAAAAATAATGATAAATGTATACTTAATAACTATATATCCATATACTTATGTAGTAAAATCATTGAAGAAATAATAATAATAATAATAATAATAATAATAATAATAATAATAATAAT
>SEYY01000449.1:248153-268153 GCA_009176605.1 Armadillidium nasatum | reverse complement strand
ATGTATTCCCTCCTCCCCTTCATTTAGCTCAAAAAATCTACCAAAGAGAAAGTCTAATACTTTGATTCTTCTTCATTTGTTATTCCACCCAGATATAATTTTACCTTTCTTCTATTTTTTAACATACCAAATAACCTGCGAATCCTCTGTGCCAGTCTAACCGAGATTCTGAAACTTGCAGATCACTTTTGCAACTAATAAGTAATTTCCTTAAAATTCATATACAAAAATGGCCAATCAGAAAAGAAATCATTATCTTTTGTTGAAGATAAAAATGATACTTGAGGAAATTAAATACAATATTTCAAAGTATCACTGGTATTGACAATGCAACTAATATTAAATAAGGAACATTAAATAGGAAACTTGAGCATCATCATCATTCTTCGCATTAACAATTTAACATCCAAGAGTGTTAAAAGAAGAGATGTAAATCTTCCTTCCAACAATAGTCCATTGATTTTCTATGCACCTTGGAATAATTTTGATTTTTTCTTAGAGGTCTGTCAAAGAAGGAAGATTTAACACCCTGGTCTGGAATCTAATAAGAAATCTTTCTAAAAATATTAAAATTAAATTTAGAATAAAAACTTTTTAAATATTGCCTAAGAAGAAAAAAATTATTTAATTATTTAAATATATTTATAAAATGTATATATATATTATGAAATATATTTTAAAATCTAAAATATATTTTTCGAAATCTTATTAATCTTTTCTATGCAAAATGTTTATTTAATTCAGAGCTAAAAATTTTACTCTTTGATTTGCTACATCTACAAAATTCCAAATCCTTTGACCACGTAAGCGAGAAAGGAGCGTCCGTTACTTTCCAAGCCAATTTGATTTCCAAATTAGAGTAATAATAATTGTCAAAATCTTTTAATTATTTTAACTTTATTTTTAATGTATTGTACAATTGTGTGTAATTTTAAATCAGCTTTCACAAGATAATTTAAATTCAGTCTGAACATTCAAATCACCATTATAATTTTACACAGATCAGAAGGAACATATATATATATATATATATATATATATATATATATATATATATATATATATATATATATATATATATATATATATATATATATATATATATATATACTGATCACTTTGCAATGATCTCAAAACATAAAAAAGTAATAACTCACACTGACTGACGGGAAAAAGTTAAAGTTTCATGTATATATATATATATATATATATATATATATATATATATATATATATATATATATATATATATATATATATATATATATATATATATATATATATATATATATATATATATATATATATATATATATATATATATATCCATATAGGTAATTTTTATTTTTATCAGTTGCAATATTACATAATACTTATTGACTTATTGTAATTTATTTATATATATATATATATATATATATATATATATATATATATATATATATATATATATATATATATATATATATATATATATATATATATATATATATATATATATATATTATATTATAATATTATTAAGTTATAATTATGATCTCCAGACATCGACTGATTTTTAATTTGAAAAATATAATAATTTAAAATAATGTACAAAATTTAAACGAATAATTTAAGTTTATTTATTATTATTATTATTATTATTATTATTATTATTATTATTATTATTATTATTATTATTATTATTATTATTAAACAGCAAATACCAAAAAAGTTATATTGAAAAGATAATTTTACCCTTCTATAAATACAAGATTCTTAATTTGCATTTAAAGTTTTTTTTTCTTATGTTTTTAATTTAATTAAGTTATTAGATTGTTAATATAATATATTTTAATTTTTTTTTTAATTTTTTTTATTGTTTGTAATAAATCCTATTTTCTTTTTTTATTAATTTTGGATTTTTTTTATTCAGTAGTGAAATATTTTTTTTTCTTTATATATTTTAGAAAGTAATATTTATTGCATATTATTAATGTTAAAATTCATTTAAACATTTATATTTTGTATTTATAAATATTTTAAAAATTATGAAAATTCTTTCTGTAAAAATAAAAAAATTACAAAAAAATTTTTTTTTTAAATTTAAAAAGAGAATTAAAAAATTTCCCCCCCCCCCAAAAAAAAATAATCAAGATGGTTTGATTTTCAAAAATAATTTTGATTCTATATATTATAGAATGTATATTTTACATTAATAAGACAACATGTATGTAAAGTGTATAAAATTTTACAGTTTGAAAACATGTAAATTAAAAAAATAAAAATATGTATTTTCATTCTCTGAAAATTATTTAAAAAAAGTTTAACATTTTTGTGTTAAGTAAAGCATAAATTCTTTCTTTTTTTTATGAGTAAATTTTGGTTTTCATAAAAATACAAAAAAGGAAAATAAAAAAAAAAAAAAAGAAATCTTCAATAACTTTGTAAATTTACAAACACCCCCAAGAAAAAAAAAATGTTATACATATATGTCTTCCAAAGTTTTTTTGTAAAACTGAAGTTTGTATTTTAAAAAAATGCCGTGTAAAAATTTTGGACAAATTTTAAATATTTTACTGTAAAATAATTAGATGTAGAATTTAGAATAAAACCCAAAACTGAAAAACATGTGTTGAATTATCCTTTATTATAGAACCCTTGATATATATATATATATATATATATATATATATATATATATATATATATATATATATATATATATATATATATATATATATATATATATATATATATATATATATATATATATATACTTATTTATTTTTTTTTTTTTTGAGCGGACCTCACCGACGAGGGCATATGCCGTCCCTCCAGGCAGACAAAATACTGCCCTTCAGGCCATCACGAGTTCAAAGCGAGTGAACCAAGTCCACACTGCAAGGAGAGCTCGTGATGCTCCTGCTATATAATTCTATGATTAATAGTTTCATATTCTAATTCTTAAATTCAAAACACTCATCGATGATGGAAGAAGCGTAAACAGTAGAGGACTTTCCCTCTCCAAAACAAAAACAAAAACAAAAAAAAACAACAAAAATAAATAAATAAAAAAAAATGAATTATTTTTGAGAAAAAAAAAAAAAAAAAAAAAAAAAAAAAAAAAAAATGAGTATAAGCACAAAAAAAAAAAAAAAATTCGATACTCTGAAAAATTCAACTCACCCCATTCGAAAAAAATCCTTCGTACGGTATATATATATATATATATATATATATATATATATATATATATATATATATATATATATATATATATATATATATATATATATATATATATATATATATATATATATATATATATATATATATATATATATATATATATATATATATATATATATATATATATATATATATATATATATATATATATATATATATATATATATATATATATATATATATATATATATATATATATATATATATATATATATATATATATATATATATATATATATATATATATATATATATATATATATATATATATATATATATATATATATATATATATATATATATATATATATATATATATATATATATATATATATATATATATATATATATATATATATATATATATATATATATATATATATATATATATATATATATATATATATATATATATATATATATATATATATATATATATATATATATATATATATATATATATGTATGCGTGAATGTATGCAGATAGAAATAAAATCCTAAATTTTATAGGTGAAATTTTATGTGGGGAAGATCTACCTGTGTGTGTGTGTGTGTGTGTACGCGCGAGCGTGTTTTTTTTTTGTGTCTGATTTTCTTAGTCTTTCAAAATCCTCAAATTATATTAAAAACAAATCTGCAAAGAAAACCGAACTTTGATGATGAGCCTTAGAGACTTTTTTTTTTTTTATCTATCATTTTACTTAATGATATATATATATATATATATATATATATATATATATATATATATATATATATATATATATATATATATATATATATATATATATATATATATATATATATATATATATATATATATATATATATATATATATATATATATATATATATATATATATATATATATATATATATATATATATATATATATATATATATATATATATATATATATATATATATATATATATATATATATATATATATATATATATATATATATATATATATATATATATATATATATATATATATATATATATATATATATATAGTATATATATATATACCAAGTATATATATATATATATATAGTATATATATATATATATATATATATATATATATATATATATATATATATATATATATATATATATATATATATATATATATATATATATATATATATATATATATATATATATATATATATATATATATATATATATATATATATATATATATATATATATATATATATATATATATATATATATATATATATATATATATATATATATATATATATATATATATATATATATATATATATATATATATATATATATATATATATATATATATATATATATATATATATATATATATATATATATATATATATATATATATATATATATATATATATATATATATATATATATATATATATATATATATATATATATATAAGAAGGAAGAGTATTCCAGTCTTTACTAGTTGAATACATTTGAGAATGAGCATAGCTGTTAAATCTGTGACAAATATAGATTTGTTCGCCTCAAAGGAAGTGGTTTGCGATTAGAGAGTTTGCAAAAATCTGTCGAAATAATGATGATGCAATTGAAGTTTTTTATAATAAATATCTGAAGATGACACTACTCTGCTGGCATGTGGTATAAAATACTTTTTATTTTTCAGTGGGCACTGTTGTTTGTCTTTCAGATTCATATAAAAATGCCAAATAATGGCAGAGCATAAGACATGGGGTCTTTGCTCCATATATGTAATATGTGGTCCGGCTAGAAAGCCCAAAGAATTTTGTGCAAAAACGAAAAAAACTACACCTTCTTTTTTGCTTTTCTAAGAGTTGTTGTTTTTTGGGAGTGGTTGGAAACGTAGTCCAAAAATATACTTACTTGTATACTTGTAGTAAATTAATGGTCGTCAGGCAACAGGGGCCTATTGACCATTGCTTCAATCTTCAAAAATGCTTCGCCCATAAGGGCACGTAGTAAAACAACTAGTAATCCAAATTAAATCCACACCGAAGGCCGGAGCAGCCATTGTGTGTAACCGGACCACACGTCATACTCCGACCTCCGGGAGTCGAAACCCCGTCTAAAAATATTATTTGAGTAATGAAAATGAGACAAGGTAGCCAAAAAAGTTTTAGCTACAATTTTATTTTTTAATTTAAATAGATTTTCGATTTTAAATTAGATTTATAAATCAAATTTTATTTTAAAAAAATATTACAATGTAATTACAATGGCCAATAAAAATAAAAAATAAAAATATAAATTTATATAAATATACATTTTTAATATAGAAAAGAAAGAGAAAAAAAAATTTTAATTCTCTTTTTTTTATAAAACCACTAAAGATCAGGTTATCAGCAAAAAATTATTTGATAAAATTCATCATCTGAGTACTACTGAGCATGATGATTGATGATGTAATTGAGAATGAATGGGGAGGAAGTGAAACCGAAAACTATAATAGAAATACCGATAAGATCTTAATTGTCCATTGCTTTTACAGAAGAAACAGAAGCGATTGCAGTTTTCTATAGATTTTAATTTGATCTGAAGGAAGGCCTGCTTTATATCAGATATCATAACAATCTGATTTGACCTGAACTGAAATAAATGTACGAATAAGGAAGTCATTAGATCCAGTCCAGTATATGCTGCTTTATTCATAGATGGATGTGAATTAACCTTTAGTGAGCACTTGAATACAGGCCTGACTTTTGTAAAACCTTGTTCATCAGTTTTGACAACAGGCCTGTGAGGAATCTAAATATAGTTTTTATATCCAGAGGGAGATACCCTTAATTCCTCAATAATGCCATTAGCTAATTGCTGCTGAAACACATCATTATAAGCTTCAACTATATTTTTTATTTCTAAATTTTCATAAACATTGTACCGAAAAGTACCGAAAGAACAATATTATGATTTGGAGGCAGCATTAACAGTTTTTCCTCTATCCAAGGAAGATTAACGTCGTATTTTCCATCCTTGAATTCTATATCACTTCTGAATTTTTCAATCTGTTATAACTCAAATTCAGTTTTATTTATTATATTTTCAAAAACTTAGGATTCTATCTTGAACATATTTTCCAAACCCTGCTCTACTTCAGAATCAGTTAAAATGTGACTTAGAGGAGTAAAATAAGAATGAACAGGGTTCAAGACAGCATTAACAAATGTCTGATTTACTTTTATTTGATTTTCATTTTGAAAGTCTGAAGAATGTTCGGGAAACTTAATTTGATTGTGATAGAGAACATTGGTAACATTTCCAAATGGGATGATAGATTCATCCCTCATTTTAAAGGATGATCCACTCATGCATTAAAAAAAAAATTTTTTTTAACTAACTCTAGCATTTGGAAATATTCTATTAAATCAGTGCCTAATAAAGCACCCAATTAAAAAAAATGAGTTGTTGGCCTCTTTAAACCCAGCATCAGCTAATTTCAAAGATTTATTTCTCAAATTCCTCAGTGCACTGTCCAGAAAGTTGACTTCATAATTTAACTGAAGATCATTATCTATCAAAAGAGGAAGTAGGAAGCAAAATTTATCAACATAAACATCAATTAAAATCTCCTTTAAATGGTGGGCACTAACACCTAAATATTTAGAATCACATTTGGTACAGTGTTGATTCTCTATAGATATGTTAAGTTTATCCAGTACTCCCTTTAAAAGGGAAGAACGTTAATACCCACTGTCAATCGGGCGTCGAATTGTATTGTAAGGGAATTACATCGAATTATGCGATTTACTTATAACCTCTCTGCTCTTATAATCAACATTACGATTTATTTTATCAAACTTCTTATTAGTTCTATTTTTTGCTTCCAAACACTTATTAGTCACTCTCAAATCAGTCACACCCAAATCTTTTTTCCGGTCCATAGACTCATGCCAATCACCATTCATATTAAATCTTTCATTTGTTAACCTACATAAAAGAGTTTAACACTTTTTAATATTAAAATTCATTTGTTGCAATTTTCAAATTCTGAAATTGTATCTTACGAGAATGCTAGAGGAAGTTTAAGTAGAAGAATTATCGAAAAGTGGAAATAAGATTTTTTAGGAAATGGGTTATCTCACAAATTTGTATCACGAGAAAAAATACTTGCATTTTGAAAACAAGCAATGAACAACGTGTAACTCTAAGTTAAAACATACTAAGGAGAAATGTTGTCAACTTATCAAATTAACAACGTAAAAATTAGCGAAAAAAAACAAATTTTAATTAAGATCTAGTGGATATATGATTAACTCAAATAACCAGTATGATCAAAAATACGCATAAATATATATACAAAAACTGAATATAATTAAAATAATAGATGAAAGAGTGACTTAGCCTTAACCTGGACTTGAAGGGTAAAAGTAAGCCTAGCGGCTAGCAATTCGATCTAACCTCACGAACGTCAGGTATGTCAGAGCGTAAAAAAAATGAAAATAAAAATACAAGTTAAAATAATAAAATAAAAAAAAAATAATATATATATATATATAATATATATATATATATATATATATATATTATATATATATATATATATATATATATATATATATATATATATATATATATATATATATATATATATATATATATATATATATATATATATATATATATATCGAATTTTTTTTTTTTTTTTTTTTTTTTTTTTTTTTTTTTTTTTTTTTTTTTTTTTTTTTTTTTGCACGTTTATTACCTACGAGATATATATTAATTTAACTTCTTGCAACACAGAATTATTGCAGCTGGATTTCATCAGTTATGGCAACCATGGCTTTGCCCGTATTTTATTTTGTCGCATCGAAAACTATGATCAGAATTTTTTTGATCGTGTTGAAGACTTCTATTTTTATTGAAAAGTGTAGGTATTTGCTAGTGAAGTAAAGTATGTTATAGGTTTCTTAAGGCAATACTTTCTGTTTTATTCTTAATTTTATTGCATTTTCTGTGTTCCAAGCAAAAATGGTTAAAATCGGATAACAGACCACTTTGACAAACAAATACCGCAGTTTTTTTCTACATAATTTAGTATTAATCTACTGACTCGATAGCCTACAACATTTTATCAGAACTCTTTAAGGCCTAAACTTAATTTCATGAAGGGACTGCACTTTGCCATTCATTGGTTACGATCATAGACTATGGCAAATAGACTATGTTTAGGTCTGATTTTGAAAACGGTAGAATCACAATGTAAATGTTTATACTTTTACTATGGGTAGAATTTACAAAAAAATCGGTGTTTTGTATATTTTTGTGAGAAAGAAAAATTAATGTGCTTTTTATTAATATTTATACAGTGAATTTCATTTGATCTTTTATATATATATATATATATATATATATATATATATATATATATATATATATATATATATATATATATATATATATATATATATATATATTAGGGATGGAGTGAAGTATCGGTATCGGCAAGTATCAGCATATTTTTAACTATCGGTATCGGCCTTTTCAGTTTCGGTATCTGTAAAAATTTTGTATAGGAGTAAAGTATCGGTAGTGGTATTGGCAAGTATCGGCATATTTTTAGGTATCGGCATTGGTAAAAATTTTGGTATGGTTCTATCCCTAATATATATATTGTAATATATATATATATATATATATATATATATATATATATATATATATATATATATATATATATATATATATATATATATATATATATATATATATATATATATATATATATATATATATATATATATATATATATATATATATATATATATATATATATATAATATTATATGGTTATTATGCATGGTTGTAAAAATGGGTTGTAGAATCAAATTCAATAAATTTAAGAATAATTAAAGGGTAATAAATTTGATCTGGTATAAACCTCTATTTTTTACTATGTTGAAAATATGAAGTCAAAATATGTTTAATTGCATTCTAAGCATTCTTTTCTTTCACAGATGAGTAATATAAATACATAATAAAAGGCAACACTATTAAAAAAAAGGAAAAAAACTGATATTTTTATTCCGAATTGTAAAGCAACTGTTCTTCGACTGGCCTTCATTTGTACAAAATTAGCAAAACCATTTCAATACCAGGTTGCCATATTTATCCTTTGACTGCTCTGTTATTTTTCTGCAATGTACTATAATACAACCTTTAAAATATCAATGCAAATTTTTTAAAATTTGTATTATTATTTAGCTTTCATTTCATTCATTTATTATTTAGCTTTCAAAAGTCTTGCAAATCCTGTCAGCTCAAGAGCAGGCAGATTCAATTTCATGGGTGTGTTGCAATCACCAAACCATTTGTAAACAACTTGAATATCAGAAAGTGGCGAAAGGATTGAACTGCTAGACAAAAAAGACAGTCCTTTTGTCATAATCGACCTTTATACTGTTACCAACCTCTGGTTGAGTTTACATGTGGAGAATACTATTCCATGAATATGATCTGTACTGCCCTATGTCACAGGTGTGACACAGAGGAGGTTCTGCCATGGCTTGGGTAGCCATCTCATAGTATTCTGCTACTCGATTATCACCATGCGAGATAATGTAACTGGCATAGATTACGGATGCATTTTGAGTGACCAGGTTCATACAATGCAGCAGAGAAAGTTTCTTGGAGTTAATGCTATTTATTTAGATAAAAAGGGTCCAGTTTATCTTGCCCATGTTGTCCAGTCATGGTTTTGTGAACATGCAGATGAGGTTTCATGTCTTTCCTTGCCCTTAAAATTCCCAAGCCTTTATGAAAAGAGCCACTGTTGTCAATATTGGAGAATAGGGTTCAAAATTGTTATCTGCCACCACTATCCCTACTGGAATTTTGTCTACTTTTTTATAGCATCCCATTATTTACCATCCAGGACTTATATTTGTCCCTTTATAGAAAAATTTGGGCAATTAAGAATGTGAAAGGTAATCCCACACCATATTAAGAAATAAATTCATACATTTACTAGGCATTTCTATATTTTTGTCCAATATATATATATATATATATATATATATATATATATATATATATATATATATATATATATATATATATATATATATATATATATATATATATATCCTATGTAAAATTAGTATTTAATGTGAATTTAGATTAATATCCTGCAATTTTAGCTGGATAGTAAAAACTGGATATCCGATCAGATATCCAGTATCCAGCTTTTTAAAATTGCCAGATATCTGGTATTCAGTTATCTGGCAAATTTGCTATCCAGCTTATATATATATATATATATATATATATATATATATATATATATATATATATATATATATATATATATATATATATATATATATATATATATATATATATATATTATATATTATATATACTTATAGAAGAAACAAAGAAAACAATGAGTGGGTTAAAAAATACTAATATTCATTGACATGTAGATGTTTATATAAGATCACTGATACTATCTATCTCCATTGCAGAAGTTGTTACTATATAGACTATAATTGATTTATAACTTCCAGCTATAACATACTCTGTAAAAGAATGGATGAAAAACCTGCCTCGATTTTAAATTATGACAGTTTTATACCGTTTAATTCAAATACTGAAGAATCAGATCATGGGCGTAACCGCAAAAGCAATAAATATTTTATACCAAATATTTTCAAGTAAGTTTTGATGTTACTTTTTGTAACTCATTTTTACCCTGCCTTAGTGCTATATATATATATATATATATATATATATATATATATATATATATATATATATATATATATATATATATATATATATATATATATATATATATATATATATATATATATATATATATATATATAGTACAGGAAATATTTTGAAATTACTTCTGGAAAATATTGAAATCATTCTTGTTGTGCATATCTTCTGAACCACATAACACTAGCCAATTATCCTACAAAATGATCATGTGATATTAAAAGTAACAGGAGTTACAATTTGACCTAAGTAATTATAATTAAAATAATGTAACATAGCTTAACCAAATATATAACCTAAACAGACCCAACCTAACCTAACCTAGCATAACCTACTTGCCCCAACCTAATCAAAGCTAACCTATTTCAACATATCTGACCTTATTATAGCTTTTTTTCTCCACAAAGTTAATAATTTTGTCTTCTACGTTGTTCTTCAAACATTCCAAATTATTAACTACCATAAGAATTAAGCGAATCAATTACAGTCATTTTGCTACATGTGAATGTGCCAAAGAAGAGATTGTAGATTTTTAATTTACAAGAAAATATTCTTTTCATATTTAATTTTAGATGTTAAGATAAAAATTGATCAACAATGGATTTTTAACTATTCGAGCTTTTTATTGTCATTATTTTTTTTTATAGAATTGTGATTAATGCTTGTAAATTCTTCAGATGTTAATCAAAATTGTTGCTCACAGGTACATACATATAAGTTTTAAAAATAATCATTTAGTTTAATGGAGAAAATTGAAATTCCTTAAATAAATCTCTTTAGTCTTATAATAAATATTATCATTATAATCATTTGCTTTTTATAAATTTACTAAAAATTATGAATTTTGTTATTTAACTGTTTTGACAGTTTTAAATATAATTATGAAAACCTTTTTTAATTCTCCAAAATTTGATGCTGTTTCTATCACATTGATTATTTATTATCAGGAAATGGGTAAATTGTAAAATCTGTTTTTGAACTAATTCGTTGATCAACACTTTTATACTTTTTCTGAACTCTAGGAATTGAAATTTGAATAATAAGTTAGTCTTAAGTCTTAGCATTTTTACATAATTTTAAAGTTTCTTCATCAAAAGCTTGTTTATAATTGGGTGTGTGCAGATTCCTAATGTATTTGTTAATAAATTTTGCAGAGAGAACCCAGCAAAGCCATATAATATCAGCGCATCAGATCCATTTATAACTGATCATTCTGCAAAAGAGTATTGTAGTTTATTTGCCACTGATGAGAAGGACATGGTTCCAAAATATTTACATACTTTTAAAGATTTCACTGACAGTGTATTGGATATTCCAGATGATGTATTTGAAGATATTGCCAAAGTGATTTTTTTTTTTCTTCTTCTTTTCTTCTTTTTTTTTTTCTTCTTTTTTTTTTTTTTTCTTTTTTCTTTTTTTTTTTTTTTTATTTTTTTTTTTTTCTTTTTTTTTCTTTCTTCTTTAATTTTTTATTTTTTTTTCTTTAAACTAATTTTTTATTTTAATTTGAAAAACTTTTTCATTCGTTTTTAAATTTTTTAAAAAACTTTTTCAAATTTTCAAAATTTAAATTCAAAAGTCTTCAAATCAAAATTTTCTTTTACTTAATATTAAAAATGACAATTTCGTTTCTATGTATTGTGTGTTTTTTCCTAACTTCTTTTTTTTAGGTTCATATTGAAAGAGAAGAAAAATTTAAAGAGTTGGAAGATGAGGAAGAAAAAGAACAGGCTCAGAATCATGCTTTGCAGTTAAAAGAAAAAAATTCAATGGACAATAAAGTAAGAATAAAACATTTTCCTTTAGAATTTACACATACTTTATATTATATATATATATATATATATATATATATATATATATATATATATATATATATATATATATATATATATATATATATATATATATATATATATATATATATATATATATATATATATATATATTACTTATTTATAATACTTTTCTTTATAATTTGATTTGAATATTATTAACTAATTGATAAAGTATCTTGGTTTGTTTAAAAACTTACTGCATAATTATTATCTTGCTTTTTTGTTTTTGTATTTCTTGGTATTTTGGAAGTAATATTTAATTTTTTTTTTATTAGGTAAAAAGATTGTTAAACAGTCGTCGTTACTATGTTAAGAGATGTTGTCCTGTTAAAATTCCTTTTAAATCTACTCTTTCTCACGAAGAACACGATTTCTATATTAGGTGTTTTTTCAAGTTTCAATTTCGGTCTCCAGTTAATTCCCTTGAAGAAAAGGAATACGAACAATATATGGTAAGATTTTTGGTTTTATTTTGTTAGCCATGTTTTAGGAAACCAGTTTTAAGTTAATTGTATTTGTTTAAGAGTTAAATATATTGTATAGTCCAGTAGTACTGTCAGATTTGGAGGAGACTAATAAGAAAGATTTTCAATAAATATGTTTTTATTTTAGTTTTTTGCAACTTAGAAGTTTAATAATTTGTAATATGTTAATTTTTTTTGTATTTACTTTTTTTTTCAAGATAGATTTTTGCAAAATTAAATTTAGAGGCATGAAATACTTTTGATACATGATGTAAAATCTTTTTCCCTACGTAGTTCGGAAGGTTTAACTCTATGGGTTAATATATTTATTAGACTTATAATATTCTGTGCGAGTATTTAAAAAAATATTTAATACCTGTCAGTTAAGGAATTCTATTTTATATTTTTGTTGTTCAAAGGATTTTTTTCCCTTAACCTCACAGTTCATCATAAATTATTAAATCTAAAATAAATAAATTCCTTTTGTGTGATAACAATTTGTAACATAAATTCTACTTCAGATTCAGGCCTCATAGGTGCTAAATTGCTGTTCAGAGCAACAAATAAGATCGGATTCATCTAATGAAATATTGAATGTATAAGAGAAAGTTAGATTAATAAATATTTTGATAAATTTAGTAACCCATTTGATATTTCAACATAGAAAAAATGAAGCAAAGGAAAGCACGAAGGACAAACTTCTTTGTGTTTTAGATATAGTATCAAGATATGATACACTGTGTTCAGTCTTTACTTCATACCTCACATTTGAGATTATTGTCTTCTAGTAGTTGAGAATTGGTCAGCCTAGTATGACATATTCATAGGGAAGAAAAAATCGCCTCTTCTCATCTATTTTTACGATTAAGGTTAATTATTTTTTTAAGCTTCAGTTGGATCAGCTTTAGTTAAAAAGTGTTTGTCGGCCAGTTTTAGCATAAATTTTTTTTGAAGAAAAATTGTTCAAGGTGGTTATAAAAATCTTTGGGAGAGTGTAAGCCAAGCGAGATAGCACATGCAATATCTATTGTAATGTTTTCTCATGCAATATCTACTGTAATGTTTTCGCATTATTCACTCATGGGAAAGAACTCGGCAGTACTTCACATTCTTTTGGCGGGCACAAAGTCGGTGAAACAAGCCTTGTGCAGAATACCGTTCAATATCGGGTAACTTTGTAAAATTGTAATTTCTTGCAGGGCAATTTCTAAATATTTGAATATGATTAAAGATGCAGGTGAGGGTAGAATTTTATTATATACAAATGTTTGAAAATGGGTAATGGTAGGAGAAATGATGTAAAATGAGGGGAAAGAGGTAAAGTTAAAAGAAAGACTTAGGAGGAATGGTCACTATCATGTATTAAGGTTAGAGAACAAACGAGCACTTATCGTTGGTTCTCTCAACAATGCCAGGTCTAAACCTAAGAAAACCTGGATCCCTACTCCTTTATATATATATATATATATATATATATATATATATATATATATATATATATATATATATATATATATATATATATATATATATATATATATATATATATATATATATATATATATATATATATATATATATATATGAGTGTTTTTGATTATTTGTTTCAGAGCATGCAGAATCGCGTATTTGATGAACAGTCTTGTTTGATGAATTTTTCTTTCAAAGTTGCACAGATGGTTTTGAAGAAATACAATGAAGTTCCCGAAGTTATAAACGATTACATCGAGGAATATGTTGCTGTAATTTTCATTTCTTTATTTGTATTAATTTGTATTCATAAAGGGGTAGAAAATTTTTTTTTTTTTTCAACTAATAATAATAGACTATTTGAAAACTTTGCACATTATAAAATATTTTGACATTTTAAATGTTTTAAGACTACTTTGAACAAATGTTTATTTTTGTTAAATGTTTTGTTTAATGTTTGCTTTTTTTTTTTTTTTGCCTTATTTATTAACAGCATCGTTGTAAACGTGCTTTCAATTACCCTTCCTTCTACAAAGGAGAAATTGAAATTCCTTTAAAGGCTCAAATTCAAGAAGCATCCTCGGAGAAACACTTCCAGTTCACACATGTTGGACATCTTTTAAGTTTGGTGAGATTCTTTTTTCCTTTGTATATATATATATATATATATATATATATATATATATATATATATATATATATATATATATATATATATATATATATATATATATATATATATATATATATATATATATATATATATATATATATATATATATCCCTTCTTGAATAGGGCTCTGCCTGACTGTAAGTAAGGTTACAACATAAAAAAAAAGAAAATATTAAAAACTATATATTTATATATATTTCATTAATTTTTATTTATTATTTTTTATTATTATTATTATTATTATTATTATTATTATTATTATATTATCAGGGAAGTATTCCATGGTTATACCTTCCAAACCCAAAAATTAAGACGTCGCTACCAAAAGATGATGATACTCTCTTGGAAAACAAGAACCCCCTTTGTGATAACAATTTTGATAGGTCTACTTATTTATTCAAATGTCCTGGTAATTTTTTAATGTTTTTATTCTAATTTTAAATATTAATTGTGCTGCTTTTTTGGATTTTAAATTGTTAAATAATTTTAAAAAAAATATCTTATAACTAAATCATGAAAAATTCTATTCTCAGTAGTTTTATATATCACAAATGCATAAACCCTGTATTTTTTTATTACTTAAATTAAATCTTTAACATTAAGTTAGTGAAGATCCCAATGCTGAATATTTGGCTAAAACTTACAATGCTTCTGTGGTGATTACACCGAGTGCCTTCAAGACAATCGTAGATAATCAAGAACAACCTTACGATAAAGAATGGAACATCCCTGTGAAAATTAAATCATACAAAATAAAAGGTTTGTGTTTACACATCGGTAAAGATTTTTTGTTTATACTTTATTATAGAGAAGCTTTGATTAATTAAAGGAAAATATATTCTTTGGAATGTGAAATAATGATTATCATTATAAAAATTGTAAAGGCACATTAGAAAATATTGTTTCTAATTTTAAAATTAAGAAAACTAATTTTTTATTTTTTTAATTGAGGTTCCATTAATAGTTTTATTATTAAAAAATTGTTGTACTCTTTATACCAGTTGTACACTGCATTTGAGCATTACCCAAGTTAAATTAATGGAACTGGGCAAACTTAGTTTAATACTCTTAATTTTAAAGTAAAGACATGACAAGATTACAAAAGTTTCTCAGATTTGCCGTCACAAGAGAAAGGGATAAAAGATTAGTTTAAAATTATTATTATTATTATTATTATTATTATTATTATTATTATTATTATTGTTATTATTATTATTATTATTATTATTATTATTATTATTATTATTATTATTATTATTATTATTATTATTATTCTAGATGAAAGAGGAAAGGAAAAAGATACACGAATAATTTATATTGACAAACCTCTTGTAAGAAAATCATGGTTACCTTTGCAAAAGAAATATACATACTTCAAAACTGCAGCAAAAGCAGTTCTTTCAGGCTCTCTTCACCGCATACCAAAATCCTACAAGTAAGCAATTATTATTAAAAAACTAGAATAATCTTTGTTTGGATTGGAAATATAAATTATAGTATTTAGAGTTTGTTTTATATTTGCGAGTATTTATTTTTACTTGATAGGTTTCGATAGGGTAATGTTATTTTAGATTAAAATTTTTCTTTCCATTTTTGTTTGTAGATTTAGGAAACATTCTGTGAAGCAGAAACAAGAACGACTCGTTTCATATGGCGACAGTATCTTTAGTGACTCGACTTCTGATGATGGGACAGTTGAGAATTTCGTTACACACTCACCTTCAGAAGTAAAGAAGAATAATAATAGAAAAAAACTTCTTTCAGAGGAATTAGAGAGAGATTTGTTCATATCTGAAGATGAAGAAGAAAGTAGAAGTAGCTTTGATCAGGATTTTAACAACACTAGTACTGAAAAATGTGGAGGTTTTACTGCATCTACTACTGCAGATACGAATGGTAGTGTTTCTATTACTAATGATGTTACTTCAAACAATACTACTGCAACAATTGTTACTACTACTGCTTTCAACAATAATGTTGCAAGTGGTACTACTGCTGTTTTTAACAATACTACTAATACTACTGTCGCTGATCGTGTTACTACTGCTGCTTTCAACAATAATGTTGCAAGTGGTACTACTGCTGTTTTTAACAATACCGTTACAAATAGTAATACTACTGTCGTTGATCATACTATTACTACAACTGTTAGTGTTTCTACTTGCAATAACGATAATAACAGCATTGTTAATGATGATCATTCAAGACCTATTACTTCCAAAGCAGCCATTCCACCTCCTTTGAGTTACAAAAGTGTTAAAAATCGAATTACTGACAAATCTTCAGGTAATTTGAAAGGCACTCCCAAACAAGAACGTCGTTCTTCGTACAAAAACCTGAAAAAAGATCATTCCTCCCCCAACAGAACTGAAGGGTTTCTTGACACACTCCTTGATACGCAAGATTCGTTTTTGAAATTGAAAACAAGTCAGTCTGGTAAGGGAAGTGAAGCAAATGACCCTCTTCTTAACACCTACGGTATGAACAATCCTTCTCAATACGTTGACTTTTGTAAACCTTGGGAAAATACAATTCATAAAGAGTGGGATGAAAATATTCAGGTAAGTTATGTTCGAATATTTTCTCTTGGTTATATATATATATATATATATAGGAACCGACCGGGGTTGGAATTTGGCCGGGGCCGGGGTCACCCAAATTTGGCCGGGGCCGGGGCCGGGGCCGGGGTTCTGGCCGGGGTTTTCTAAAATTTGTAAAGAGGTTAAAAGCACTGAAATTTAAGGTTAAGAAAATTAGATATAAGGTTTATTTAATTGTAAGGAAGGAGTAGAATAGTCAACATTCACTTAAATTAATGATTATATGCATTTTCTCAACAAAAAAAATGAAAAAATTACAGTTTTGTATAGTTAAAGTTTAAAAAAAGTACAAAAATTAAAAAAAAAATATTCTAATTCATAATAGTGATTCAACAGGTTTACTTAAGTAAGACCCTAAGGTAAAGTTTGAAAAAATGTAAGATATAAAATTATCAATTTAACCTGTATTTATGCAAATCATTGTTATTTTATTGCCATGTATCAAACTTGTATCATTTAGCTGCATTATTTAAAAATTATTATTTTGTTTATACTTTCAGTCAATATGGCTAAAAGATCAGCTTCTGCAGTATTTGAATACTTTACAATGTTTCAGGATAGGCTCAAAATAGCTAAATGTTAACATCTGCAGTCAGAAAATTAGAAGAGAACCTCCGGGTGCTACAAGTAAAAAAATTAGAACCAAATCTTTTGGAGTATCTAAAATCAAAACACAAAGATGAACATTCACTAGCAGAAAAGGAGCGGTCAAAAGAAACAGAAAAGAAAAAAAATCTTAATTCTCTTATATTTTGTTTGAATTTTTTTTTTTATTATTTGACTGATTGAGCTGAAATTTTCAAAGTATGTGAATTTTTTCACGAAGTTCTGAGTTGATTTCGAGCATTTTTTTGAGTCTATAAAGGTTTGAAACTTATTTTGACCCAAAGTTGAAAAAAATGAATAACTGGATCAAACCACTGGTCCACATGAGCTGAAAATTTTGCTGAATACCTTTGCCCCAATTTCTTGCATTGGTGGGAATAGGTTTTTGATATCACTTCTAGAAAAAAGTTATATAAGCACTTGAAATTTTTTTTGCAAAAATCGTACCCTTCTGGAGGAAAAAATTATTTATAAAAAACGCTACCTACTATTTTTTTTTATTTGTGAATATTGTTTAGAAGAGGGCAGGGCAACAATATTTATTTAGTGCATATTTAAATGCTCTTTGTTTGAAGCGAGATATAGCCTCTCAAACTTTGGGAATTTTTGAAATTTGGCCAAAAATGGACTTTTTGAAGGCTATATCTCAAAACCAACGAATGTCATCGAATAAAGTACATAGAGGAATTTGTAGCCCCACCCCTCCTCTATACACACCAAAAATAGGAAATGTCATAGTTGTATTTTTTTTTTTAATTTTGTCTGAAAAGGTTGATTTTTTTTGTTCAAAAAAAATTTTTTTTTCCATAGTTGGTCAGTTTTTGGCTTATAACATTTTTCCTATAACTCTGGGAACAAAGATGTATTAGAGACTTTTGTATCCCATTTAATTTTGAATAAATAGTCCAATTTTCAGCTCATTCTAAAAAGTGGTTTGGCACCGCCATTCAATTAAAAAAGGGTAAAATTTCAAAAAAAAAAAAAACAAAAAAATAAATAAAAAACTTTTAACCGTAATAGACTCGGAAAAAAGCTAGAAATGGACTTTTCTTACCGGTAAAAAATCTATATAACTGAAAGTTTCAGCAAAATCGGTTGAAAATTTGAAAAAAAAAAAAAAAAAAAAAATTAAGTATAATTTGCCATTTTAACCCCGGCCGGCAACCCCGGTTTTCCTTGATTTTTGGCCGGGGCCGGGGCCGGGGTCAGTAAAAATGGCCGGGGTTGGCCGGGGCCGGGGCCGGGGCCCCGGTCGGTTCCTATATATATATATATATATATATATATATATATATATATATATATATATATATATATATATATATATATATATATATATATATATATATATATATATATATATATATATATATAT
>SEYY01000449.1:238153-243153 GCA_009176605.1 Armadillidium nasatum | reverse complement strand
ATATATATATATATTTTTATATATTATATATATATATATATATATATATATATATATATTATATATATATATATATATATATATATATATATATATATATAAAGACCCTTCAAACCCCTCCTCCTACCGCCCAATTTCCCTATTATCCACCATCTCAAAACTTCTTGAAAAACTAATCCTAAATTCTATCCTCCAATTCATCCCACAACAAAACTTCCAACACGGGTTCAAACCCAACCACTCCACCACCACTGCACTTACCAACATCATCCAACCTATAATAAACGGACTAAACCATAAGCCTTATCACAAAACTATACTAATAGCAATTGACATAAACAAAGCCTTCGATACTGTCCCGAAACATAATCTTATCCATAAAATCCTCCAATCCAACATCCCAACAAACACTAAGAAATGGCTATCAAACTTCCTATCAGGAAGAACCGCCCAAATACAACAAAACGGCCATAAATCACGTACCATCAACTTAAGGAACGGAGTTCCGCAAGGAGCCATACTCTCCCCCACTCTATTCAACCTGTACACAGCAGACCTCCCTCAACCCCAAACAACTTTCACCCGCATAATATCATACGCAGACGACATAACTATTACCACCACTCACAAAAACCTCACCACCGCAACATCTCTCACACAAGACTACATAACACAACTCCAATCTTGGCTAGCAGAAAACAGGATGACGGCATCCCCAAACAAATCCTCCATAACCCTTATAACAACAGACAAACACATATCCAACACCCACCCACAAGTCCTACTAAACAACACCCCCATACCCCTCAACAAAACCCCAAAAATTCTCGGCCTAACATTTGACACTCACCTCACCTTCTCCAAGCACATTCAAAATACCACCTCAGCCGCAAACAGAAAACTCAACATCCTCAAAACAGTGGCCAACACAGACATAAACAACAACATACAAACCTCAATTGCAATCTACAAACAATTTATACGCCCCACCATTAACTACGCCTCCCCTGTCTGGCACCCTCTGCTCTCCGACAAAAACTTAACGACACTCCAAATAACGCAAAATAAAGCCCTTCGCACCATCACCGGCTGCACACGCACAACCCCTCAACAACACCTACATAACGAAACCAAGATACTACCTATAAGGAATCACCTCGAAATGATAGGCACCCAATTTTACGCAAAAACACGTCTACCCACACACCCATGTCACAATACTCTCCTCCAACCTACCCCACAGAGACTAACACACCTCCATCGTCCACCGGCGCCTTTTACAAACAGATCCTAAATCACATCCCCCCTCCTCCCCCAAATACCACAACAACCAAACATATACACACTCAACTAACACAGTCATATTTGATCAACAGACCTCCAAACAACACTCTAAACGAACCCCCCCCCCCCCCCCGAAATAAACCCCGACTTCAACAACCTCCCAAGACACTTACAAACCTCACTTGCAAGATTGAGATGCGGGCACCACCCAAACCTACAAACATTACAAACACAAATTCAAAATAAACCAGGCAGCATCTCCCACCTGTACTAGATGCGGAATGGCCCCGGAGACCGTGAAACACTTTCTATTACGCTGTCCTTCCAACTCTCGCCCCAAAATCTTCTGGGGCATCACTTCTTTGAAGGATCTCTGGACGAGACCGACTGCGGCGGGAAGCTTCATTAGCGAAGTGTGGCCGCCTCAACATGGGGTGGTCAGGGGGTGAGAAGGTAAAAAAAAAAAAAAAAGGTATATATAAAAATATATATATATATATATATATATATATATATATATATATATATATATATATATATATATATATATATATATAAAAGATAAAAAGGATAAGGATTCGGGCCAAAATGATTGATATCCTCTTTCACATCAGTAGAAGTGAGAATGAATTATTCATTTGCTGCGCCAAATAGAAACATTTCTGACTGAATTGACATTTATTGTGCATGTGACTGGACACAAATTAAAGTTTTTACAATATCTTAAAATAGCTGTTTCCAAAAATTGTAGAATTCTCTTATTACTGTCTCGAAAAACACGGCATTGTCCTGATTAATAAAATAATTTTAAAAAAAGTAGGAAATATTAAAAAAAATAAAAAAAGATATACTGTTTTTTTACTAGTATATGTTCTCATCGTATATTTGTGTTGTGAAATCCTGAATTGTAATTCTCTCAATGATTCTCCCACATAAAAACTAGGGCAATCTCTGCGCAGTGATGAAATGAATAACTAGACTCCTAGAGAGGGTAGCCATTATTACACAAGTATACGACCCATGTTATTACTGAAGGTAAAAATCCATGATGTCCTAATTTTAAAAACAAATATTTATTAATTTTTAAGGAGCTCGATTTACCTGAAATAGGAAATCTTAGTATTTGTTCCCAAGGGACATATAATAAGGTTAGTTATCGAATTATAAAATTTTTGTTTTGTTTGGTTTGAAATGTGAGAAAATAAAATGAGAGGGATAACCAATCATTAAATAAAAAGTTACGAATTTCAGACTGAAGAAATTCAAGGTCAGACAATCTATGAGCCTTCTTTAGGAATTAATTGCCCAGATATTATAGCTCTTGTTAATATATTTGAGGTGATAAGATAAATTAATTATGTAAGAAGAATATTTTTCTTGACTGGATTTTGGTTAAATTTTAACCATTATATTAATTACGCATAATTTAAAGATCAGTTAATAGAAGAGTATATTAAGTCTCTTAGCCTCAGACTCAACTTTATGCAAAAGATGGATGGAACTAGCTTAGCTCCTAGATGTGTTAACTGGAAAGGTCAATTTAACATATAGTAAAGCAAGATATATATAAGATTTATAATCTATAAAAAAAAGTTTTCAGGATACATTAGTTATCGTATAATTACTTTGAAAGTAATAGAAAATATATTTTCAAACGTTAACTAATATATAAAAAAAATTTTTTTAATATTTTTGAAATATTTCAAATTGTTTCGTGTATCCATGTTGTAGTTAATAAGGAAAAATATTTACAAACGTAGACTAATATTTTGTTAGTGGAAAGGGGGGGAAGCTGATTACTTTAATAAATTTATAGCTTTTGTAAATATTTGCTTAATATTTCAAATCTCTTTTTCTAAAAAAATCTGTGAAAGGAAACAAAAATTACAAGACAGTGGAAAGCAAACACATCAATTATAAATACTGTCGAATTAAAATTTTATAACAAAATTTATAGTTTTTTAAAATAAAATAAGGTACACATATAAGTAACCGTGTAATGGTAATTTTGGTTTTCTAAACCGATCCAAATACGCCCATGTGCCTTTTTTCTATCTCCATTTTCTTTATTTCCATTTATGTGATTAAATTGTTTTAATAAATTTCCGTTTAAGTATGTGAAGTGCCAGAGACGAATATTCTTTAGGCGGCACTAATAATTATTATCAGAGTAAAAGGTCACGAATTTCCTTAAATTTCAGATATACAACTTTCTTTATAAAATTATTATCTAAATTTCCAAATTGCTTTTAAAGTTCAGATCTCACGGGCATTGCCCTATTCAAGGAGTGAAACTTTCTAAGTACTTTCTACCTACGATCTGAACCAGGGATCAAACCAGCGAATTCAAGCACGTGAGTCAACCATTCTACCGTAATGTAATTGTAGCAGTTAATGCAATTTAATCTATATAACTCAACTTCCATTATGTAATATGTACCGTGACACAAACGGTAGAGTGATTGACTCACGAGCTTGAGGGCATCGGTTCGATTCCACTTGGGAATCATAGGTATATTCTACCTTCCTAAGTTCCTCTTCTCGAATAGAGCAAAGCCAGTGAGATGTGAATTTTTTTAATGATAAAAATAAATTACGTAAATTAAGTTATCAAATTAATGAAAATTAAATCTACAATTACAAATTTAGTCAACAATACACACGTTAATCCTCCGCAAAACTACAAATCTTATATGACCATCTCAGCACATTCAAAGTCAAGCGGTGAGCTGCACAAAATTTATCCGTAAAAAATCTTTCCGTAAAAAAAAAAAAAAAAAAATATTATTATTAATTTAACTATCGAATCGGGAGAATTAGTTCCAGCTCACCACTGATTCAAACCACCACTTCAGTACACCGCTATCCATTTTTTCCCAAATAAAATTAATTAATATATAATATAATAAAATTAGTATAACGAAAAATTAAACTATAAATAAAGTACATTTTTATTAAAATATAAAAGTACATTAATATTTTCTTTGGAAATATCTTTTTAAATAAAGTAATATTATTTAATAAATATAATATCACAAATATTATATATATATATATATATATATATATATATATATATATATATATATATATATATATATATATATATATATATATATATATATATATATATATATATATATATGCATAGTTAAATATTTATGCATAGCATTGATATAACACTTTGTAACAGGTACAAATCTACTAAAAAAAAAGTACCTACTATTGCATTCACGGAATGGTATTTTAAAAGTACTTGGGAGAGTACCAGAAAACGAAAAGTTTAAGATAAAGTACCAGAAAGGTTGAAAATGCTAAACGCAGGTGCCAGAGTTGTCAGTTTTGGGGCCACAGGAACCCCAATGCGTTTTCTAGTGTGGCGTTTCATGTGTTTGGTAAGATGATCTGATCTCTGAAATTTAAGTTCGCAGACGGTGCAAGCAAACTTCTTTTCTCCTGTGTGCGTTCTCTTATGACGAGAGAGTTCGTCGGATCTTGCAAAACGCCTCTCACAATTTTCCCAAGTACAAGCGTAAGGTTTTTCTCCAGTATGAGACCTCATATGAGATTTCAAGTGTGAGCTTTTAAAATACATCTTTTCACAAAGTTCGCACTTGAATGGTCTACTTCTCTCCTCCTTGGGGGGATTAGGATGAGTAACAAGAATTGGGGTTATTAATGAAGCAGCTACGGGATTATTATCATTATTCTGCTGT
>SEYY01000449.1:220653-223153 GCA_009176605.1 Armadillidium nasatum | reverse complement strand
TATATAATATATATATATATATATATATATATATATATATATATATATATATATATATATATATATATATATATATATATATATATATATATATATATATATATATATATATATATATATATATATATATATATATATATATATATATATATATTATATATATATATATAATATATATATATATATATATATATATATATATATATATATATATATATATATATATATATATATATATATATATATATATATATATATATATATATATATGCGTAAATATTTATTTAAAAGCTTGCTTCAATGTTATTTTAATGTTTTCTTCAGAGTAGAATTGTTATCACAAAACTCACACCATTGGACTTTAAACCTCCGAAGATCTTTGACACAGGAAAAGGGCCACAACACACACATGTACATGTATTACACGCTTACACAAATATATATATATATTATATATATATATATATATATATATATATATATATATATATATATATATATATATATATATATATATATATATATATATATATATATATATATATATATATATATATATATATATATATTATGGACTTAAGAAATAAAGATAATTTTTTATCATTATAATTATGGCTACATTTTCCTCTTCTTTTGTCGCTATTTTTTGTTGTACATTTGTAGCTAAATTTTGCTTTTACAATTGCTGTTACCACTGCTATTATGTTTGTTGTTACATTTGTTGTTACTTTTGCTATTGCAATTGCCTTTTCTATTGAAACTTTATGTATTGTTATAATTTTTAATAGTCTTGCTTTTGCTGTTGAAGTTTTACGTACTGTTATATTTGATGATATAATTTGAAGTTAATTTCGACTTTAAAAATATTATTACTATTGTCATTTTATTTGATGCACAATTAACTATTGCAGCTACATTTTACGCTACTTTTGTTTTTATGAAATTGCTACTTTGATTACTTTACTGTTGCTGCTACTTTAGAAAGGTTAAAACCAATAAAAATTACATTGTGAACGTTTGACACATCTAACAAAACTAAACAAATTTTTAAAAATAATAAAATATTTAAATAATAATAATAATAATAATTAAAAATAAATAATAAATTGAATAAAATAACAAATAAAAATTTTGGACTTCATTTTTAGGTGAAAAGGACAATAGAATAAGCTTGATCTTTTAAGGATGGGCAATAGTTTTATATATAAAAACCCTAATATCCTACGATAAAGATGGGAAAAAGCATGTTGAGAGAAATTAGAAGAAGGAAAAGGGTGGGTATCCATGGTCTCTTATGGTATAGTGTTCAGGAGAAGAAAGAGGAAGGTCAGTTCTGAAGGAAACTCCTCTATGCTTATCAATCTTCACTTTTAATTGTAGACCAGTTTGGTCAACATATGCCGCATTACAGCTGGAGCACTTAAATAAATAAATTAATGAGGATTTGAGAAGCATTGGGTGAGGTTAACTGTGCCTGAAGAAGTATGAATTGAGAGCGAGTTATAATTTATACGAATAAACTGGCATTGGTGAAATGCAGTTTCAAGTATAGTAAGAATACTTTTATTAAGTTGAGATGTAACTGACCCTATATACGGAAGTTTTAGGTGTATTTTTTGAATAGGTACAGTAGGAAAATGAAGAGTGGGTCTGAAGATATTAGAAACTCGTTAATACTTATTTCCTCTTAGAACTTTAGGAACAAATTAAAATGAAAAAAAGAAAAAGTATTTTAATAAATTCCATCTCTGTATGGAATATATATATATATATATATATATATATATATATATATATATATATATATATATATAATATATATATATATATATATATATATATATATATATATATATATATATATATATATATATATATATATATATATATATATATATATATATATATATATATATATAGTCCTCTGTGAACCCGATGAAGATTCAGGCCTACCAAAAATATAAAATCTTCATAATCTCTTAGTAGTGGTAGTGCTAGTCTCATTTTTCATTTGTACCAACTTTTACATTTTTTTACCACATTAACTTTTCCCATTTTACTAGTTCCCATTTTTCACTCCCAATTATATATATATATATATATATATATATATATATATATATATATATATATATATATATATATATATATATATATATATATATATATATATATATATATATATATATATATATATATATATATATATATATATATATAATCTAACTATTACTTTTTACTCCCTTCATATTATACCCTTTTTTAATTCTATCTTTCCCCCTTTCACTACTTTTACCCTTTACACAGTTTTCACTTCCTTTTACCCCTTTCATATTTCCACTCCTTTCACTCCACCGGCATTTTTACTAGTTTTACCTATTTCACATTTTCACCATCTTCTTCATTAATTAATTTCATTTCTTTCACTAACTTTCACGACTTTTACACTCCTCCTTTCATCAATTTTATTCTCCACTACCCCTATTTATTCTTTTTCATC
>SEYY01000449.1:203153-210653 GCA_009176605.1 Armadillidium nasatum | reverse complement strand
CATCTCTTTGATTTCCTTTCCAGTCGTTCTAAAGCATCTTTTATAGGCGACCAGCCTTCTTACTTTAAATCAATAAATAGTGGTGTTCCTAAAGCAAGGTTCTGTTCCGTTTTAACTTTCTACATCATATTCTCTCTTTCACTTCATCATTTATCAATCCTTAATCTGAAGACCTCACCCTTCATTAATATTTTCATTCTGATGATTTCTTACTCATCTTTGAGTATCAAATGCTAAGAGGATGGCTTTGGGGAAGATAACTTTCAATCATTCTTGTATTTCTAAGAGGGTCAGAGAAGACATTTTCGTTTTCAGTAAATCA
Source organism: Armadillidium nasatum (assembly GCA_009176605.1). Lineage (NCBI taxonomy): Eukaryota > Metazoa > Arthropoda > Malacostraca > Isopoda > Armadillidiidae > Armadillidium > Armadillidium nasatum. The sequence goes on along the minus strand of SEYY01000449.1, from coordinate 210,331 downwards.
AAAACTCAATTCCATCATCTATCTACACAATGTAATCTTCCACACTACTAAAACATTTTTGAAAACATACAACTCAAACTTCTATTTCCCTAACTATCTTGGTACTTCATTTTCTCATAATATTTTTTGAGAAGGTCGCATTGTTTCTCTTACCAAACAAACTAACTATATATATATATATATATATATATATATATATATATATATATATATATATATATATATATATATATATATATATATATATATATATATATATATAATATATATATATATTACACCATATCCCGCAAGATGCAGGGTGGCGTCGGCTGCAGGAAACTTCATATTCCTGCAATCGTACGTGGGACGAAAAATACTGGTAAAAAATGTTCCCAGCCTTTAGAACCATGCGAAGAATAATTCTCCAATTGTCCTGACTGCGACGAAAATCTCATTATAATATATATATATATATATATATATATATATATATATATATATATATATATATATATATATTATATATATATATATATATATATATATATATATATATATATATATATATATATATATATATATATATATATATATATATATATATATATATATATATATATATATATATATATATATTATATATATGCAATAAATAGGGCGTTGTTTTCAATAAAATCATAAAATTAAAAAGGCAAGTTGGAAAAAAAAAAAAAAAAAAAAAAAAAAAAAAAAAAAAAAAAAAAAAAAAAAAAAAATAAAAATATAATAATAATAATAATAATAATAATAATAATAATAATATAAAATAATGAAAGTAATAATAAATAAAAAAAACAATAATTACAATAATAAAATAATAAATAAATAAATTAAAAATAATAATAATAAATTTTTTTTTATTATTACAATACACCATATCCCGCATGATGCAGGGTAGAGTCAATTGCAGAAATATAAAGTAATAATAACAACAACAATAATAATAATAATAATAATAATAATAATAATAATAATAATAATAATAATAATAATAATAATAATAATAATAATAATAAAATTATTTAAGAAATTCTATATCAGCTTTTGTTTTAATAAAATGCATACATTTCCCTTACACGGATCTAAAAATTATATTATGTTCTAAGTTAATTTTCTTTAACATAATTCTGGAAAATATTTTACAAATAAAATAAAATGAATGATTATATTTCTTTGCTAATGAATTTCATTCTCAAACTTGGAACATTTTCAGAGCATTGAATGAGTTTACATAAACAAATTAAGATAAAATTTTAATAATTTTGATAAAATATTTCAAATAATATTAAGTTTAAGGGACATAACATTGAATTTTATGTTAATGTCGGACCTATAGATTTTAATGTAAAAAGCCTCTGCAATTTTTAACTTTTGGACTTCATCGAAAGTATGCAGGACTTTGAAATGAATTGATTTATTTTGAAGTGTTTGTTGTCTTTCCGTGTTCTATATTGAAGTGTTTGTGAATCTTGCTTGGTTTGAATCTATGTTGATACTCTCTATCTGACAATCTGTTAGTTGTGTATCCAATATACGTCGAACAGTCAGACTCAGGGCATCGAAATTGATACACAACATGATAACTATCATACGAGGTATCTCTTGTAGAAAAACAGAACGAGAGTTGCTTTGATTTATGATACAATCTAACTGTGATATTTTGATTGGTTCTAGATTTGATGTGAGATTTTAATATGTTTTGTAGACACTTTTCCTCCTCATCAAAATCAATTGAATTTGAATTGTTTTAAAGTAAAATTTTATACTATTTTCAATGTTCTTCTCGATGTTTTTGTTATTTTTGTAGAGTTTAGTAATAATTCTGTTAATCAAATTTTCAGTTATAGATAAGGAGTGATTGTAATTAATTAAATTTTGTCTAATCCTTTTAACTTCTTCATCGAATGATTTCCAATCAGAGCATAGATTGTAAAGTCGATATATAAGGGTCTTGACAATTAATTTTTCTTGAATATCAAAGGAATAAGAGTCAAAATTAAGGTATAATCCATTTCAGTGTGTTATTACAAGCATTGATTTTATTTTATTTTGTAAATTATTTCTCCAGAATTATGTTAAAGAAAATTAACTTAGAAGAAAGAAATTTTTAGATCCTTTGGAAGAGAAATGTATACAACAATAAAAATAATAAAAATAATAATAATAATAATTATTATTATTATTATTATTATTATTATTATTATTATTATTATATTATTATTTTAAATTTTATTTTAATTTTTTTTTTTTTTTAATATTTTAATATATATATATATATATATATATATATATATATATATATATATATATATATATATATATATATATATATATATATATATATATATATATATATATATATATATATATATATATTATAAAGAGAGAGAGAGGTGAATGACTTCTCGGCATAAGGAGAATAAGGTTTGACTGGAATCACTCTGTGTACGTCCGTAACTAATGATCGATGTTTAGTCCCTTTAGCGATTCACTGGCAAAGAAAGTATCTCCATCTTATTATCGACCAAACATGTGAGTTGTTACAGACAGGCCCATTAGACACCACTCAATCCCCCCCCTCCCTCCTTCCCCAGACCCCGTCTTTACTTTAAGAACTTAAACATCTTTTGTTGTTTATAAAAGGGTGGAAAATAAAATCAATTAATCCTGGAGATATAAGACGAGTGGATGTTATCATCAAAATATTTCCTCTTATGCACTCTTTCCCCCCCCCCCCCCATCATCACTATGAATTTCCATTAATCACTTCGAATTATAATGAAATGATGGCTTGTTCTCATGGTTTTATTTAATTGAAATTTGTACCTCATAAAGGAATGCAGGAAAATTATAAGGGTTCACCCACCAAGACTCTTCCCATCCGACCCCTCAACTACACACCCTCACAGAAAGTGGAAGATGCCTTATATCTGCAGTACTGGTTTATATCCGAGTAATTTCTGGTGCTTACTTTATTTCAATTAAAGAGAAATAATTGTATTGTTCTGAGGGAAATTTCGAAAATTACGTGAGGGTATGAAGAGGTCATAATACCCATGCTACCCTATTTCCCATCCTCTTTTTATCATAATACCAATGCTACCCTCTTTCCCATCATCTTATGTCCTCCTTATATAAAAACTACGCAGGAAAAAAAGTGAATGTGCTCACATTATAATGTGCTTCTTCTTCTTAACGTCACTTGACCGCATTCTCAAAAAAAAAAAAAAAAAAAAAAATTTTTTTTTTTTTTTTTTTTTTTTTTTTTTTTATTTTATTTATTTGATTTTTTTTAAAAAAAATTAAACTTTTGATTTCAAAAGATATTAAATTGATTTTTATTTTAAATTTGAAAGCGATATCGTGAAAAAATAATTTACATCAACTAAATAATTATGAATTTTGGAAATACAAAACATATTTTAAATTATTTCTCACTATAATTTTTAATACAATTGTATTGTAATAATGTGTATAGTCCTAGTATATATATATATATATATATATATATATATATATATATATATATATATATATATATATATATATATATATATATATATATATATATATATATATATATATATATATATATATATATATATATATATATATATATATATATATATATATATATATATATATATATATATATATATATATATATATATATATATATATATATATATATATATATATATATATATATATATATATATATATATATATATATATATATATATATATATATATATATATATATATATATATATATATATATATATATATTATATATATATATATATATATATATATATATTATAACTTTTTATTTATTCAGTTATTATTAATTTTTTTTTTTTTTTTTTAATTTATGGAGTTAGTACTAATTTATTAATTTTTTAATTACTTATTTATTTAGTTATTATTAATTTATTAGTTTTTTATTAATTTATTTATTAATTTTTCTTTATTTATTTATTTTAAATATATGAATTCTTTTATTTATTTATTTACTTATTATAAAAGCTTATTTATTTATTATAATTTATTTATTTGTTTTTAAGTTTTAAATTGATTTCAGTCATTCCTTTCTTTAATTAAAAGGAAAGAAAATATTTAATAAAATGGAAAATTTGAAAGAAGAAAATTTATTTTCCACAAACAATAATAAGAATAAGAATAATAATAATAATAAAACTAATGATAACAAAAACAATAATAATGATAATGATAATAGTAATAATAATAAAAATAATAATAATAATAATAATAATAATAATAATAATAATAATAATAATTGCAATTAACTTTAAATATTCCATGCAATTATTATTTTGAAAAATTTAAATCTTGGGTTACTTCCCTCCCACATTATTTCTTTTTAATTTCTTTTTTGATTCTTTCCCAATAAATGAAAATAAGTTGTAGAAATTTCTCCTGTTCTGAATAAGATGTAAGGCCTTCCTGTATGAGGACACGGCTTCTCTGAACTCTCTGGTCGCATACCTTTTCCATTGAGGAAGACTCGTGCAGCACGACTTTCCACAGTCTCATCCTTTCAATGTCCAATTCTCTGACCCCTTGACCTGATTGCTATTCTTAGTCTTACATGCATCCTACTGGTAATGTCTGGAGCATTCTACTTCATTTATTTTACAACTTTTTCGATTTTCATGCTTAAAATCCGACCAGAACATGTCGGATTTTAATTTGTCCATGACAATTGAATTTTTTTTTCGAGCTCGAGTTGAATTTGGTAGATCTTTGGTCTTTATTTTGTCTGCCTGAAGGGATGGCACGTGCCCTTCGTTGTTGAGTCATACTCAATAACAAAATTTAAAAAAAAAATAAATAAATAAAAGAAAAAAACAAATATTATTAAAATCTTCATGGAACATTGGTGCATTTTGGATCCTGCTTCATTTTTACTTATTTTATACGCTCCTTAGATACACCAACCTTTAGGAAGTTTAATAAGAAACTAGTAGTTAATTAGAACTAAATCACACTACGATGACATAACATTAATCATTTTAAAACTATTCCAGCCGATACTAGTATGAACAGTATCATTTTGACATCGTGGTATTAGCATTTTCCATTATTCATATCGGATTTCTATCATTACCATTGGAAAGAGCAAATGGTTACTCCCGCACACACACACACACACACACACACACATATATATATATATATATATATATATATATATATATATATATATATATATATATATATATATATATATATATATATATATATATATATATATATATATATATATATATATATATATATATATATATATATATATATATATAGAGAGAGAGAGAGAGAGAGAGAGAATTTTTTTTTTTATTAATAATAAAATATTACTACTACTACTACTAAAAATAATAATAATAATAATAATAATAATAATCATAATAAAAATAATAGTAATAATAATTTTATAAGCAATTTTAATATTGGAGTAACGGCAGTAATTGTAGTAACTTATAAGTATTTAGTTCGGGTAGTAAACATAATTTCCTTTTCTTTTTTTTTTTTTAAACTAATTTCCGCCCGACCCCCTCAAAAAAAAATATTCTTATTAGAAAGTGAATCTAATTTCTTTGTTAGAAAGTAGTAGAAAAAAAGATAAAAATCGATAATAATAATCAGTAAAAATATTAAATAACGGTGATGAAAATTAAAGTAATTAATAATTTTAATGATTAGCTATGAAAGTTTTTTTTAATTTTGTTTTTATGAAGGGGAAAACGAAATAATTAAAGGGAAAACTAAAATGAGAAAAATTATAGGATTTTCCCTTCTTTAAAAACAAAGGAATTCAGATAATAAATATATTAAAATTATATAAAAAATAATAATTATATTTTAAATTGACAATAATTTCCGCTACAGAAAATAAAAATTAGCAAAAAAATAATTTGAACCAATCAGTCTTCTCATAATTCGGATTCGAGCTCAATTATTTTGTGCGATTGTAATTTGAAGTTCGTAAGTAGATAAATCCATTATGACGTCACGCGGTAAAAGTATTGATACATTATGACGTCACAAATGTACCAATTATAAGTGATCAAAATTTTGTTTGTGTTTTATGACCGGTCGGGTGGAAATGGTTGGTTGGCTTATATTATTTTCTTATATAATGGGAAAGAAAGTTTTTCCTTGATTCAGTCATAGTTCAAAAGCGAGTTTGTTTAGTTATAATATATATATATATATATATATATATATATATATATATATATATATATATATATATATATATATATATATATATATATATATATATATATATATATATATATATATATATATATATATATATATATATATATATATATATATATATATATATATATATATATTTTTTTTTTTTTTTTTTTTTTTTTTTTTTTTTTTTTTTTTTTTAAAAATGAAAAAAAAAAAAAAAAAAATAATAATTATATAATAATAAATAAATAAATTATATAAATAAATTTAATAAATTAATTTTTACAAAAATAAAATCCTATTTCAGCATTTTTTAAAACATTTTTCTGCTAACTTAAAATCTTACCTAACCTTTCACTAAATATCCAAAATAGAAGATTCCTAAATATTGCAGAAAAATGCTAAAAATTAGTCAGCAGAGGATTAGTATTTTTATTTTTTTATTTCTTTTTATTATTATTATAAATGATTTAAAATGCAATTTAAAGTTTTAAAAAAAATTAAAAAAATCTTAATAAACTCATTTTTTAACTAAGATACCATCAGTAGAAACATGAAGGATAATAATAATAATAATAATAATATATATATATATATATATATATATATATATATATATATATATATATATATATATATATATATATATATATATATATATATATATATATATATATATATATATATATATATATATATATATATATATATATATATATATATATATATATATATATATATATATATATATATATATATATATATATATATATATATATATATATATATAATAATAATATCAAATAATGGTAAAAAAAAGATTATTATTATTTTTACACCTAACTTGTGAGTAGTGTTAAAATCAAGTCTAACTGTCTTGAATTCATCTTTAATAATTCTTTATTCTTTAAAAGTACATTAATAAT
>SEYY01000449.1:198153-200653 GCA_009176605.1 Armadillidium nasatum | reverse complement strand
TCCATCTCTCTACTCTACAATCTTCCACACAACTATGATATCTTCTTCGAAAACACGCAACTCAAACCTTCATCTCTCCTTAATATTTTCGGTGTTTCTTTTTATCGGGATATTTCTTGGAAAGGCCACATTTTTTTCTCTTTCTAAACAAGCTTCTAAGAGGTTAGGTGTTCTGAGGAGCCTTCAGAATTTCTTCACTCCACCCCAGTTGCTTGCTCTCTGTAGGGTTGTTGTTCACCCCTTGTATGTAGTATGCATCACACTTTACACACTCTCATCCTTTCTCTGTCCAACTCTCCAATCCTAGGCTTAATCGCTATGATCAATCTTACATATACTCTACTGGTAAAGTCTGGAACACACTCCCTTTACCTATTTTTCCAACTTTTTAAAATTTACACACCTTTAAACGCCATGTATTAAGATATATCGGCCTTTTAAATTGACCTGGTTTCTGACTTGCCCCCAAACTCTGGTGGTAATTTAGAAGGCCTTAGGCCTTTGTCCACCAGAGGTAATATAAAAAATTATATATATATATATATATATATATATATATATATATATATATATATATATATATATATATATATATATATATATATATATATATATATATATATATATATATATATATATATATATATATATATATATATATATATATATATATATATATATATATATATATATATATATATATATATATATATATATATATATATATATATATATATATTATATATATATTATATTATTATTATTATTATTAAATTTATTATTATTATTATTATTATTATTATTATTATTATTATTATTATTATTATTATCATTATTATTGCCATATTGTTAATTTTAGTGTGATTAAAAATTTAATGAGTCAATGAGAAAAAAATAATTTCTTTATAATTTGAGGTTTACCAAAAACCAAAAAAGCATCATCTGTAATATGACGTCATACTTTTTTTTTTTTTTAATTGACTGAATTTTTGATGCGTCCTTTCTGTAACCACACTGCTTCCAAATCACCACATATTGCATAAGATTCATTTCCGGGAAAGTGTGGATGTATAAGAGGGAGGAGAAATTTTGATTCGGAGAAATGATAAAAATTAAAATTACGTTTTTTTAAATTTTAATTTTGTTTATTTATTTTTTTATCTGTAATTGGAGGAATATTTGGGTGAACCACAAAGACACTAATATGATCTGAACTTGTAACCTCCCGATTGCGAGATGAAAAAATTAAACCTTTAGTAAACTATTATTAACTTAAGATTCATTTAACAAAATAAAGCTTATTTAAAAAAATAACAAATAAAAATATGAAATTACATTAATTGAAATAAAAAGTTTTCTATTTTCCAAATTTTCATCAAAGTAATCTGAATAATAGCCAAAAAGTGAGCATTTTCGATAAATTACTATTCTGCCCACAATTTTTTTTTTTTTTCTTTTTCTTTTTAGTTCACATCTCACGGCATTGTCCTATTCTAGGAGAGGAACTTTTCTAGGTAGTATATACCTTGGATCCCCAAGTGGGATCGAACCGGCGCCCTCAAGCACGTGAGTCAAGCACCCTGCATTTCTTGTCTTTCTGTACTTTACCATATTGGAAAAGAGCGTGACTTCCTTGGGGGTGGGGGGTGGAGGAGGGTGACCTCAATGACTTTTGAAAAGTCCGATACCCCGTGAAAAGGAAAATCTTCAGAAAATTCTTTCATTATTCCCAACACATTGTTCTAATCTTATTCTGTTATTGCAATACACCCCATTACAATGAATTGAAAAAAAAAATTAAAAATAATGTACGATACTGTTTTTCTTATAGAAAATTTTTTTTTTAAGTTTGCACATCTTGATATACCACATACTATCAATAGCCCATATTCCCCATTATTTAACAACAGGACAAGCTATATATTATTTTCTTCACTTTACAGACTCCTATATTGAATCCTGCATTTCTACTCAAAACAAACTCTTGTCAAACCTCTACGTAGACTACTTCAGGTCGTCAGGTCCTTGCAGAATGGAAGACGATTCCATTATTTATACATTTCAGAAACACAAACAAAAAATGACCTCAAGAGAAGTGAGGAAAACAATGGAGAAACTTTGTAAATCACTTCCAGTTCTTTGTGATAAAGAAGAGAAGTAAATATATATATATATATATATATATATATATATATATATATATATATATATATATATATATATATATATATATATATATATATATATATATATATATATATATATATATATATATATATATATTATATTTATATAATTTACAGTAAATCGAAAATGTAAGTAAACTTAGTTATCTTAGCAAGGGAAGTTATTTAAGCTTGATTATATATATATATATATATATATATATATATATATATATATATATATATATATATATATATATATATATATATATATATATATATATATATATATATATATATATATATATATATATATATATATATATATATATATA
>SEYY01000449.1:190653-193153 GCA_009176605.1 Armadillidium nasatum | reverse complement strand
TAAAATTTGTATAATAAACACCTAGATAAATAAGTTTCAAACGATTACAGTTGCCTTAGCACATCACATTTATGGCAGCAATGAAAAAATTCATCCATATCCTGCATCAAGATGAATCAAGCTAAAAAACAAAATATTGTTAGCAATTTACAGATATGAGCCCCAAAATGTACAATATTTTCATCAATGGTCCAATTTACTTCAAATATCCGGATAGCGAGAATGGGACGTAATAAAAGTAACAGCTTCAGGCACGGAAAATGCACGTGTATATCATATATCTTGTATATAGTCCAAAACGATGGCTGTGGCTGACGTATATTTGTATAGTAAATTTGTCTTAATATGTCATTAATAAACATTAATGTTAATGACCTTTCGATGTACTGTACTATATTTTTTATAGTTATTATTATTATGAACCTTTTCTCCTGTTATATCAAATCTAGTTAAACTTTGTTACTGATGGTGTACTGACATTGTCCAAATTTACATAACGTCCTATTTAAAAGACCACACAGTGGAAGCTGAGACATACATCTGTATTTACTTTGAACATATAAATAAATTGTCAGCTTTGGGAATAGACAGTTATAATCTTACACAAAGCAATGCATCAACTTTCGAAGCAAATATTACTTTTAGAAAGTAAAATAAAGTTTAAATATTTTTACTTTTAAAATGACATTTCAAAAATGAAATCTTGAGTGTTAAATAGTGTGAAATCAGACATTATGGAACAAATTATAGTAACAAGCCTTCAGTAGAAAAATATTTTGCATTCAGTTTGTTGCTTTAATTGCAACCATAAGCTTTGTACAATGACCTAAAAAACCTTTTTTATTGATGTTGCTTCTAAATAAAACCCCTCGAATCTTTTATTATTTTTAAAAAATTTCTTTCAAGTTTTGCCTCTCTCACATATTCTTGCAATATATTTTCTTATAATAAAAGAAGTAGAATTAAAAATATTGACGGGACTTGATGATTTCAAATTATCACCCCCAGAAATACAGTAACCATTACAATGTTTGATCTGCATATTTTTATTTACTTTCCAATATGGGAAAGAAGCATATCCTTGAATTTTATTTTTATAGTAATCTGGAATGAGTATAGGTTACTTTGCATTGCAATGATATCCCCCTATCGCTATGATTACAATTCTCCATCCAAGACACTGTTTAGTTTAATGAATATCGGATTTTTTTAATTAAAAAAGCTTATTATAACAAATTTGTTGCGTCTCCAATTTTAATAATGACGCATCTTCACCGCAGAACTTTTACAAAAATCACCTAAAATATAAATAGTTTTCCACTTTATACTTCCACCTTGTTTATACCTATCATTCGTGATTTAAAAAATTTATTTTCTGCCCTTACTTAGCTGTCAGTATTACGAATTCGTATGGACCTAATGGGATTTCTGATTCAATCCTCAAACCTTAGCTTTAGAATTCTCCAAATGCACCTCGTTTTGATAAATTATGCTTGTCAACCAATTTGTACTTATCCCCCTCATATTAGAAGTGGATTTTTATAAAGTTTCTGTAAAGTAAACGATCCACCTAATATTTAATGCAACTTTTTTAGACATACTATTCTAACTACATTTTTCCTCAAGTTGTGGAATAGATTCTAGTTTAATCTGAAGAATTTAAAGCATCTCAAATCTTATATTCGATCGTCAGCTCAAATTTCATAACGAGTATTTTAGCTCTCTTCCGTTTAATGGAATTTTTGCTAATGCGTTTAATATATAGCTAAGAGTCTGATAGTCTTACTTCCCAACTACCCGTTTTCTAATGACATCTTTCTCTCATAACTCATTTTCGAATTCCTTTCCGACCGAGAGTTCTATGGCAGTTGTGAAAAACGTTCGTTCCTTTTTCAAGTATACAAATTGAAGTTTCTTAGAGTTTTGTCCGATCCCTAAATCTTTTTTAAAGCACTTCAGAACGTACTCTATTCTCAACGTTTTCTGCCTTTCTTAATAATCCCTGGAAATATCAAACTGTCTCTCGCTATCTTTTTAAACTTTTTTCCCCCAAACACTCAAAGGCTAGAATTACTGATTCGGCATCAAAACTTAATACCGCTCAAATTAACTGCTATGAACAAAAGAGTCGTTTGTCGATGTATGAAGTACGCGTCAAATACAACCATGACTCCTTTCTTCAAGAAGCAGAGGTCGGCCTCTTCTTTCTCCTGATTCTCTTCAAACTTTTAATTTATAGTAAGGTTTTATTTATCATTCCTGTTACAATCTTTTCAGGCCGAAATGTTCTGATCTCTTTGGTCACAAACAGGATCTACCTCTTTGTCAAGAATGACTTTTAAGACGTCTTCCTAAACGATATTATTTTACTTCAATTGATTTCTAGTTCTTTCATATACTTTATCGGTTTGGTCTCAAGATTATGTTCTCCCTACCTTTCCCACTCCTTTTACTTAAAGCAACTTTCAAAAGTTAAGCATTATACAACTAAGTTTAATTC
>SEYY01000449.1:173153-185653 GCA_009176605.1 Armadillidium nasatum | reverse complement strand
ACCAAAAGTCTTTAAAACTAAAAAAAATGCAATAGGAAACTAGTGTATCATTAGGATACGTTACTATATGATACCCAAATTGAGATTCGTAAAATGATTTATATATATATAATAATTATAAATATATATATACTATATATAATATATATATATATATATATATATATAATAATTATAATATATATATATAATGTGTAATGTTAAATATGGTAATTGGTTACACAATTATGATTCTAATTAAACTTCTTAAAATTAGACAATGTAGTGGAAAACTTGAGGTGAAGAGGAATTATAGATCTTAAACAGATGTGCTATGCCTTATTTTCGTTACTAATTATATTTTACCATTATATATTGAATCCTGGGTATTACAGAACCCACAGCAGTCTTCTTGGCTACTGCCCTATTAATGCATATAATCTTTTGGGATGTAAAAAAAAAATAAATGGATAAAAAAAAAAAAAAAAAAAAAAAAAAAAAAAAAAAAAAAAAAAAAAAAAAAAAAAAAAAAAAAAAAAAAAAAAAAAAAAAAAAAAAAAAAAAAAATTTTTTTTTTAATTACTTTAACTATTTATATATTTTTTATAATTTTTTTTTAGACGTAGCAATTCCAATCTAAATAAACATATAATCCTTTTAATTTTATTATTATAATGGTGCAATATTCCAATAATCTAAAATATAAAGCATACTCCAATAATATTTCTTTTTCTATTCTGATCTATACCAAATTCTACATTGATAAAAATGGCATTAACGGTTTTTAAAACATAATATAGACAAAGTTTTAAAATTTTTTATACTATATATATATATATATATAAAATATATATATATATATATATATATACTATATATATATTAGTATATATATAAATATATATATATATTATATATATATAAATATAATATATATATAATTTTTATATAAATTTTTTTTTTTTTTTTTTTTTTTTTACAATAATAATAATAATAAAACCTAAACTATAATGAAAGACTCCTCAAAATCCCATGTAAAATTACATACAAATACATTCCAATGCAGAATTAACAGCCATAAGGGTTATAAGCTAAATTACACTATAAAATTTGGGTTATTTTTTCTAGTTTGTGCATTTTACATATATTCTTAAGGCCTTTTATTAATAATACTTCCTTGGCTCCCTTCGAAGCCATAATAAGCGTGTACAATAAATCTTCATAAGAATTTTTGACTGATGCTTCAATATATAATGAAAGACTCCTCAAAATCCCATGTAAAATTACATACAAATACATTCCAATGCAGAATTAACAGCCATAAGGGTTATAAGCTAAATTACACTATAAAATTTGGGTTATTTTTTCTAGTTTGTGCATTTTACATATATTCTTAAGGCCTTTTATTAATAATACTTCCTTGGCTCCCTTCGAAGCCATAATAAGCGTGTACAATAAATCTTCATAAGAATTTTTGACTGATGCTTCAATACCTCCATCCTTCAATAGAATAAAAGTTTCTACAATTGTTTGAGGCCATTCACTTTCTATCAAGAAATTACATATCCAAGGAACATTGGGAAGCAATAAAGTTAAAGTATGCATACTTAAGTACCAAAATTCTACAAGATCATTCCAATGCTCTCGATAAGCGGAAGATACGACAAGGGTAGCATAATCAGTGCTTTCTTCTACATTATATCCATCCCAAAGAAATCTTACTGTTGCTTGAATAAATCTAAAAACACTTATTTCCATTTTCTGAATGTTGCTTACATTTGAAAATTGATGACGAAATATCATCAATCCGAGAGTACAAAAGCTACCAATAAGCTGCAAGTGTTTATTTTCAGTAGGGATTTCAGGAACTTTAGAAAATATCAATTTCAAAAGGTGATAATATAGTAAACTGTTTTTTATTCTTTTTGCTTCCTGAACAACGAAATTCATAAAGATGTTGCAAATAGTGATCATTGTATCAGAGTTAGGCGAAAGGTCTAATTTTCCTGGAGTATCTTCATTTATGTAGTTTACTGCGCATATCCATTGGAAAACCAAGTAATCAAATAAAAGCATTTCAACATCAAGGTCTATCAAAATTTGTCGAGGAGTATCTTCTGCTGTTAAATGACAAAGACCTGGTAATAAAAATCGAAGAAGATCAGGTAACTTTTCTTTCTTCTCTTTGATTATTCCCTTTTTCTTATTATGGGTATAACTGTTATTGGTAAAATTATATTTTGCAATTTTAATAAGAAACGGCAAAATTTTATAGACTTCTTCTTTATTAGCTGATGTTTCTTCTGCGAGCCAAGCTCCTAACACTCTAACACTAGCACAAACAAACATTTGTGTCTTTTTAGATTTGCCACTATAAATGTCCTCATTAGTAGAAGCTTCATTTAAAAATTCCAAAACACCATTAAAAGCTCCCTTTAGAGCTGCATAGAGTTGCTGTTTCTGTTTTTCTTCTAACACCATAGCACCATTTACCAAAAATTTTATAGCTTCTTCTATTATGCTATAACAAGCTGTAGTTTGAATTGCTAATGACACCGACTCTTGAATCGTTTTATCTTCAAGACTCATTCTCACTTCTATGCAAGCCAAATGAACCATTAGTAGTAGTAGTTGCCTGCCTTTTTCTCCACCACTTACTACATACAATACTCCTAAAATCTCTAAAACAACACTTGCTAATTGCAAACCTTTGTTTCTAAGTTCAGGATTCAATTTACTGAATAGTATGTCTGAGAGCCCTTTATGCAAAGGTTTCTGCCAAGAACCTTCATTGGAAAGCCTTGAGTACTCATCCACCATACTAGGTATAATGTCAATAAGAGCATCACACAAAAGAAACTTTTTTTCACTCTGATTATCAGCAAACTTCCTTGCACATACAATCCATCAACTTGGAGAAAGCTTCTGGTTCATCTTCCCACATTTTACATTCTTTGTCAACAGCAATATTACGAAGAATTGTCAGTGAATTTTCATGATAAAGATTTTCATTAGTGTATGCCTCAACTAATGAACCAATGATTTCAAAATCAATTAGAGCTTTTCGGCCTACAGTGTCTGAAGATATAGAACTCAAGCACTGATAAGCTTCCTTGACAAGAACAAGATCATTTTCAAGAAACTCTGAGTCTGAGATAATTCCAGCCAACAGAGGAAGCAACCTATGTAAAGCGGGGTCACCATGACAGGTGGAAACAAAACAATTTAGAACTGTTAAAGCAATAGATTTGAACATAAAGGGAGGACAGCCTTCTGGAACATCTGTTGTAGCCAACATTCGACCAAGAAAATTTAGGCCAATAGCATTCAACAAATGCCTACTACAGGTTTCATCTAATTCATTTGCTTTTACTAACTTTGTAACCATAAGAAGAGCTGCAAATTTTTCAGTATCAGATGAAGCTTTTTCCAACATAAAAATACACTTTTGAAAACACTCTTCAGAGCCTGAGGCTTGAACTTCATCATCCTGACTCTCTGAAAGGGGTGTAGAATTACCATTCTTTTCTTCCGAATCTTGTGATGAATTATTATTATTAATGGAATCCATTTTGATTAACTGAAAAATAATACATAAATTAATTTCACATATCAAATTTAACATAAAAAAATTAATAAATTTTTTTTAAATCTACATTTCATTAACATTTATATATTTTATTTAAAAATTTGTTCAAATTTTATTTAAGTTAACAATGTTACAAATCTAATCTTTAAAGGATAAATTTGATTTTTTTTAAAAATATTTGAGCTGAAGTGACAATGGGTTTATACATATAACAGTGTTAATAATGCCACACGATTTTAATATGTCAAAGATATCATTGAAAATATGATAAATATTAGATTTCAGACAACAATATTAATAATTTACAAAATGTTGAGAAAAATCTGTAAAGTAATAAAGGAAACCTTCAAGAAAGAATACCTAAGTAAAAGGTGAAATGGGAGGTTTGGATAAGGAAATATTAGTAATTAAGCAACACAAGAGAGAAAGAGAAAAAAAATAAAAGTGCAAGAGAAAACTTATATAGAAAAAAAAATTAAACAAAAATAAAGTAACAAAGAATCAGGATGAAGAATGAAGGAGAATGATAAATAATCTTCATAATTCTTCATGAAGGAGAATGATACTGTAATAAAATAGTACAGTAAGTTGTGGAAAAAAATTGTATAAAAATTAATTTATCAAGGTAAAGTAGTATAATTTAAATTTTGGGGTGACTGACGTCCTAGAAAGATGCATCTGAGAAAATCTAGAGACATAAGTTACAGCAAAAGATATGCATAAATAGAACCTTGGGAATAAGATAGAGGAAAATCTAATGAGAATCAAGATTAAGGAATCAAGTGATAAGAAATGAGGTAGAAAAATTAAAATTTATTTCTATTAAGAGAAACTGTGATTTCAATATTAAACTGAGAGCCATGAAAGATATGATTATGGACCAACTGGGGCCCCGGAAAACCCTGGCAATTTTTACTGGCCCCAGCTCTGGCTAAAAATCAGGGAAAACCAGGGTTAAAATGGCAAATTATACTTATTAATGGTGGATTAAATCAAACAAAATATAAGAAAATTAAGATTTTTTCTTTTTTTCTTTTTCTTTTCTGTTTCTTTTAACCACTCCTCTTCAGCTGGTAAATGTTCATCTCTGTGTTTTGACTTTAGATGCCTTATAAGGATTTGGTTGAAAAATTTTTACTTGGGGTACCTGGAAAGGTCCTCTTCTAATTTCCTGGCTGCAGATGTTACAATTAGCTATTTCGAGCCTATCCTGAAACTCCCAAACTGCTGAGCTGATCTTTTAACCATATTGACTGAAAGTATAAATAAATATGTATAAATACAGGTTATAATGATAATTTTATATCTTACATTTTTTCAAACTTTACCTTAGGGTCTTACCTAGGTAAACCTGTTGATTGTTGAATCACTATGTGAATCAGAAAATAAAATTCAAAAATTTGTACTTTTTTTTTTAACTATTATACAAAATCTGTAATTTTCTGATTTTTTTTCAGAGAAAATGCATATAATCATTAATTTAAGTGAATGTTGGCTATTCTATTCCTTTCTTATAATTAAATAAATCTTAATTAAATTTATATCTAATTTTCTTAACTTAAAATTTCAGTGCTTTTGGCCTCTTTACAAATTTTAGGCAACCCTGGCAAGAGCCGCAGCCCAATTTGGGTAACCCCAGCCCCAGCCCCATTTGGGTGACCCCAGGCCCGGCCCTAGCCGAAGTAAATGGTGAATAGAGACTATTGTCAAGAAAGAAATTATACTTCAATACAATAATATATGGAGTATATTACAAGAAACAAGGGAAACTAGGCATAAAGTCTCTTCAGGAAAACTGAAGACAATATTTCTCTCCCCCAAATAACTAACTTCAAGAGGGGGGAATGAAATTGGTGTCCATTTTCCACTCATAGACTATAAATAAAAATTATAATCAGCAAGGTGAGAAACACATCCCTCCCTTATTGCTTAACAGTCTGAAATAACTGGAAAATAAATTACCTCTAAATAAATAGCTTTGAATTAAAACTGTACGATGATGAATAAATTTTTTTTTATGTATATCAGTAGGTTTAATTCAAAGATATTATGTTATTGATATTTCAAAATAATATCTGGAACATTAACTTGATATATAATAATTTTATGAAAATATACTGATTAATATGTGAAGTTGATATTTCTGATTTTTGGCCTTTATATATATATATATTGCAAAAATCCAGACAGTTAAAATAAAATACAGATATTTATAATTATGATAATTGCAGAGCCAAAGGATATAGTAATCAAGGGGAAACAGTTTTTCAAAAAATAAAAAATTAAGTATTTTGAGATGTAACTGTATTCAGATTTACCCATTTTATATATATATATATATATATATATATATATATATATATATATATATATATATATATATATATATATATATATATATATATATATATATATATATATATATATATATATATATATATATATATATGAATGGACAAAGTTTAATTAACCAAATTATAAATTTGATGATTGTAAATAAGGCTTAATTTATTTTTTACATAAATATAAAATTAAAAATATAACTAATTAAAAATATTTAGCTCTAAAATTCTTAAAAGAAAATTAATGGCAACATGAACTTGTGATAATTCAGAAAAACAAAGGATACTTCATCTTGGAATATAGAGTATTAATGCAACTATTCATAGTAAAATTGATTAAGGTTTTTTTACTCCTCAAAAGTTGTAATCCACACTATATTAGGCTTTCTTTAATGCAATATTTAAACATTTTTTTTAGTGCTACTGAGCATTTTTTTTTTTTTTGCTTTAGTGGAACTACAAACATGAAATGATCTTTATTTCAATTTTATTTGGTAAATTGAAGTACAGAAAATGATTTTGTAAACTAAACTAAAAACACTTAACACAATAAAAAATTTTTAAAAAATTTAAAAATTTATAACTAAGAATGTTTTACAACATGTTGCCCATTATCATCTGCATTGAAAGACATATTGTCCTTTGTCTTTTTCCAGGTTGCTGAAAATAAAGGTTAAGAGATTTTATAGCTAACTGGGAGCTAAAAATACAAATTTTAATTTTAATTTTTTATTTAGGAGAAAAATAAATAATTTACGTATAAATTTAAAAATAAAATAAAATATAAAAATATAAATATAATAATATATATATATATATATATATATATATATATATATATATATATATATATATATATATATATATATATATATATATATATGAAGCCAGTGATCACCAGGTTAGGCCTATTTGCTGGTTGTTAGGCTTATTTACTTTTCAAGTTAAGGTTAGGTTAAGTTGAACTAGTTTATTAGATAAATACTGAAAGACACAGCATTTGACAGGTTAGGCCTATTTGCTGGCCACAGTCATACATTTACCCTTCAAGTTGAGGTAGGTTAAGTTGAATTAGTTCATTGGATCTAACAAACTAGTTCAACTTAACCTAACCTTGACTTGAAGAGTAAATATACCCTAATGGCCAGCAAATAGGCCCAATCTGGCAGATATTGACTCTTTCAGTATTTATCTAACAAACTAGTTTGATTTAACCTAACTAACTTGAAGGGTAAACGTACAGTTAATGACCAATAAATATGCCTAAACTCGCGAACTAATATATATATATATATATATATATATATATATAATATATATATATATATATATATATATATATATATATATATTATATATTATATATATATAAAATTTACATTTACTATATTTTATAATTTAAATTAGGTAAATTTATTAATTTATTTTTTCCTAAATAAATAAAATCTGTATTTTTAGTTCTAAGATAACTGTAAAATCTCTCAAAATTTACATTCAGCAACCTGGTAAAAAGACAGTCAAAGAATAATATGTCTTTGAATGCAGATGAAAATGTCCATGTAAAACATTCAAAGTTATATTTTTTTTTTAATTTTAATTGTTTTTGGCATTTTTTTCTTACAAATTAGTTTCCTTAGCTTCAATTTATCCAAATAAATTGAACTCAGATCATCTTGTCTTTGTAGTTCTGCTAAATCCTAAAAAAAAAAAAAAAAATGCTTAGTACTAAAAATGGTAATAATTTGATCTGGGATAAACCTCTCTATTTTTCACTATATTGAAAATATGAAGTCAAAATATGTTTAAATGCATTCTACACATACTTTTCTTTCACGAAAGAGTAATATAAATACATAATAAAAAGAAAACTCCCCAAAAAATTAATAAAAAAAATATTATTTATACTACAAAAACGAAATCAACTGTCTTTTAAACTGTCCTATATTACAATTATATAAATATATATATATATATATATATATAATATATATATATATATATATATATATATATATATATATATATATATATATTATATATATATTATATTTTATTTTTTTTTTTTATTTTCTATATTTTAGTTCACCATTTAATTCCATTTTCTCTCTCTTCTCTCACTTTTAGCGAGAGGCATTGTGCCAGATCAAATATATATATAATATTGATATGTAGAAACCAATATATTGATGCAAATTTTTGACATTTGTATTATTATTATTATGCTTCTATTTCATTTATGTCTAAAAATATTGTTATTATTATTTAGTTTTCTAGCACAGTTAGTTCAACTTATCATAACCTGAATGACTGAAGTTTGGTATGTGATACAGGCCTAGCTGATTGATGGAACGTTGCCATGGCATACAGGCCTACTGCCATATTACACTATATATATATATATATATATATATATATATATATATATATATATATATATATATATATATATATATATATATATATATATATATATATATATATATATATATATATATATAGTGTAATACAGCGGTAGGCCTGTATGCCATGGCAATATTCTATCAATCAATTAGGCCTGTATCACATAGCAAACTTCGGTTATTCAGGTTATGATAAGTTGAACTAAGTACGCAAGAAAATAATAATAATAATAATAATAATAATAATAATAATAATAATAATAATAATAATAATAATAGCCATAAATGAAATGAAAGCTAAATAATAATAATATAAATATAAAAAAATGATATATCAATATTTTGATATATTGATATTTCCATATACCAAAGGTTGTATTACAGTACATTGCAGAAAAATAACAGAACAGTCAAAGGACAAATATGGCAACCTAGTATTCAATTGGTTTTGCTATTTTTGTACAAATGAAGGCCAGTTGAAGAATAGTTGCTTCATCATTTGGAGTAAAAATATTTTTTTCTTTTTTTAATAGTTTTTCTTATTTTTTTTATATTACTCTTCCGTGAAAGAAAATTGTGTAGAATGCATTTAAACATATTTTGACTTCATATTTTCAATATAGTAAAAAATAAAAAATAGAGAGGTTCGTGCCAGTTTGAATTATCCTAAAAATTTATCCAATATACTTAGTTTATACTCATAGTTTTAATAGAGTAGAAATAATCTGAGTTAGCTCAAAAATAAATACAAAGTCTTGATTCTTCATACTATAATTTTATAATTTTTAACCTTTCATTGAAAAAGTTGGTTTAATTTGAAGCTAAGGTGAGTAACTTTAGATTCCTAATTATTTATAATATTGAAGTTATAAGGGCAAAAAAATAAAAAATAAATTAAATAAAGTGTTATTAAGATTTAAAGACATCTTCTGTACAATATATCCACCAAATATGTTCATTTTAACCAATAATCATTTAATAAGACATATATATCACTATATATGGATTAAATGTTTTTGTCTAACAATAGACTGACATTACTATATCATTAAACCAATATATTATTTTGATATATCAATGGACCAGTAACATCAATTTCAAAATTGAATTTGAGAATTGCATTCGAGTAATTTGACCGAATGGCAGAAAGACAATTTGTCTACTTTAGGCTCTGCCCCAAGTATCTCCTGACTCTGTGAATTATGAAAAGTTAATTTTTTCACTATATATTAATATTTGAAATATAAATTTTAATTTTAATATATCACTCATTCCTATATTGAAATGTCAGTATGTTAAAATTGAAAATGGTGGCCTACATGCTTAATAACATGTATGTCTTTATGGTAAAAATTTATAGCTAATTGCATTTATTGTACTAACATGGTTTTATAACTCAATTAGGAATTATTTAATTAATTTATGGATACTTTATTTTTAAATGCATTTTCCATTGAACCAAAAATAATAAGCTCCCTACCTAGACAAGGAGTCGTGGACTGAAAGTTTCAAACAAAAAGAATAAATCTGCAGGAGTTCAAGCCACCCATCAAATATTTTTTGCGCTAAATGGCACCTGTGCGCACTACTAAACACAAATAAATAAATAGATATTTTTTCATGTTTTTTTATTATTTCACTTATCTTATTGTTTTATTTTTTTATTTTTACATATCAAAACTATTATTGTCATTAGGTATTTGGCTAGTATTTAACTACTAGGTTAGTTCGATACTATAAAATCTACATGTACTTTCACTATTAGTCTATTGTATATATACTTTCATTTATTTTAAAGTTCTCTTTCATAATGGAAAATTTTTATTTATTTCTCCATCATAAGTTGTTTTTCACCAAAATTGCTTTGGCATTATTTCGATGTGTCATCAAAACACACTGCCACTTTAGGTATTGCCAACATCGGACACTGTTAAGTTCAAACTTCTAAAACAGCTTCAGTGAAAACTACGTGGTTTTTAAAATATTTCAATATGCAATAATTTTTATATTTTCTCGTAAAATGAGTCCAAATCAATTTCGTGAGTGAGTTGGTGTATTTTATATTCCTTAGACTTTACTATCATAATCTTTCAAATAAATCTCCTACTTTACCTCTTCCGTTCTTAAATATATAATTACACACATATTAACTACTTCGAGAATCCAACATTCTTCAAAATCAGTAATAGAATGTGTCCTAAATTATTTAATTATATCGCTAATTTCAGCTTTTCTCTTTCAGATCAAAACTTTTCTTTAAACTGAGCAAAATTCAACTGCAAGTTTTATAATACATAGTCTTTTTCAATAAGGAATGCTACTGAAGAGTTTTATGTTTTAATTTGATCTAATGGAGTCAATCATACAGCAAAGTAAATCTTTGTTAATTAGTCTTTGTATTTAAAGATTTGAGTAAACTTTATGACTTTACCAAAATTTGCTCTATTATAGAGTTAACTTTTGACTTACTACTCTTGTAATGTCAATTTTTCTTTCATTTTCTTTAGGTTATTTTAAATAAAGAAATGATAGTCTAGTTCACAAACTGTATCTTAAGAATTAAAGGAAAACCATTGGTTGTGGTGAACAGTGAAATCACCTACAATGATGATTTCAGGAAAAAGAGAAAATGAGAAAATTTGCTCTATTTTGAAGTTTAAGTAGCTGAAGAATTTAGAACAGTTAGTTGATAGGAAACAGCTATACAGAACATTTG
Source organism: Armadillidium nasatum (assembly GCA_009176605.1). Classification (NCBI taxonomy): domain Eukaryota; kingdom Metazoa; phylum Arthropoda; class Malacostraca; order Isopoda; family Armadillidiidae; genus Armadillidium; species Armadillidium nasatum. Next base: position 174,628 of record SEYY01000449.1, on the reverse strand, counting down.
TATTTAGCAATAAATTGGCAAAAGAACCTGAGTCATTAAATAGAAAATTCAAAAGACTCTATATCAGAGACACGACAGCAAACAACGTTATTGCTCACAAAAGTACAACAACCGTTTTTGGATTAGAATTGAGGATAGGGTCAGTAAGACGAAACATAGTAAGGTTTCTTATTAGAACTCTCAAAAACCTATTTCGTATAAGGAAAAAAGGTGAGGTCAAAATGGAAAAAGGTGATCCTCAACAAAATGGAAATTGGAATAATAAAGACCATGAATGTGTTAGACATTAGTGAAGAAAGGAAACCAAATGGAGTACCAAAACAAACCATCAGTCTCGTAACGGCGCAAACCTCACCACTAGGAAACAGTTAACTCTCAAATGTGATGGAAAGAAATATTTGGGTGACAATTTATGAAAGTGGCCCCTTTAGTCTTTCTGCGAGGCTTTATTACTTAAAGCCATTTTACCTAGCTCTACTTGAAAGTTTACAGTCCAGGACATTTCTTGTCATGACATCTTTTCATTTTCTGGTTTTCTAAGATTATGTTTGTTTCTGTATAATGATAATAATTATTATTTCTTCTATATTTCTGTAAATATGATTTCAATAACATTTTAAGAAAGGAAATTTAATTATATTGCAAATCATTGTAATAATTGAAATAAGCCTTAGACATACATGTAGTGATGTGTCTCTACTGATTTTCGTATCAGTTTCAAGTCCATCCTGAAAGAAGGTAAAATATATTTAAATTTTTAAAATTTTTAATAACAGCATTGAATAATAATAATAATTCAATTCTCAATTCTGAAGCTTTGTTCAGAGATTGTACATTTATAGGTTTTCAATTGTACAGTATTTTAAATTTTACGGTAGGTCCTATATAATACTTCTAAATTCAATAAAATAATATTATGACTGTCCAATTATTAATAAAAATGTTAAAAAGAAAAACAACAACAATAATAATAATAATAATAATAATAATAATAATAATAATAATAATTAATAATAATAATAATAATAATAATAATAATAATAATAATAATAATAATAATAATAATAATAATAATAATAATAATAATAATAATAATAATAATAATAATAATAATAATAATAATAATAATAATAATAATAATAATAATAATAATAATAATAATAATAATAATAATAATAATAATAATAATAATAATAATAATAATAAATAATAATAATAATAATAATAATAATAATATAATAATAATAATAATAATAATAATAATAATAATAATAATAATAATAATAATAATAATAATAATAATAATGATTATAATAATAAATGAAGCTGAGGATAATTAAACCCATTTCACAAAAAATACATATTACATATTTTATTAAACAAAGAAGTAAACCTAGTCAAAACAGAAATAACATACTAAGATTCTAATAATATATATATATATATATATATATATATATATATATATATATATA
>SEYY01000449.1:163153-165653 GCA_009176605.1 Armadillidium nasatum | reverse complement strand
TTGATTGTCAATTACCTAAAATATTGGAACGACACAGATAATATGATGCAGGAATCTGATTCTTTTCCATATTATGATGTTAAATTATATAATAACACTATCCAACGCCTCACATTATATTTTTCAAACTTATTTTAATGAATTTCAATGGAATATTATGTTTAAATAAGTTTTCCATTTCACTTAACATTTTTGATTGTCAATTACCTAAAATATTGGAACGACACAGATAATATGATGCAGGAATCTGATTCTTTTCCATATTATGATGTTAAATTATATAATAACACTATCCAACGCCTCAGATTATATTTTTCCTTTTTTAATGAATTTCAATGGAATATTTCGTTTAAATGAGTTTTCCATTTCACTTAACATTTTTGATTGTCAATTACCAAAAAATTGGAACGACACAGAATAATATGATGCAGGAATCTGATTTTTTTCCATATTATGATGTTAAATTATATAATAACACTATCCAACGCCTCAGATTATATTTTTCTAATTTATTTTAATGAATTTCAATGGAATATTTCGTTTAAATGAGTTTTCCATTTCACTTAACATTTTTGATTGTCAATTACCTAAAATATTGGAACGACACAGATAATATGATGCAGGAATCTGATTATCTTTTATATTATGATGTTAAATTATATAAATAACACTATCACGCCTCATTATATTTTTCAAATTTATTTTAATGAATTTCAATGGAATATTCGTTTAAATGAGTTTTTAATTTCACTTAACATTTTTGATTGTAATTACCTAAAATATTGGAACTAATATGATGCAGGAATCTGATTCTTTTCCATATTATGATGCTATCCAACGCCTCAGATTATATTTTTCAATTTATTTTAATGAATTTCAATGGAATATTTCGTTTAAAGAATAAATAATAATTCCTTATCCAGCCTAAATTAATACTCATTTTCTTCACCATAACTGTAATTAATTTAAGGTTAAGCGAACTTCCAAGGCACTAGTGGGGTGTGGGTATCGAACCTATTACCTCTTTTTTTATCAATAATATGGAGATATAACCCATCAGTCCTTAGATAAGTAAAATCACAACAAAAAATTAAAAAAATATATTATATTTTACTTTACATTGAAGTTTAATAGAAATAAAAATACAAATTAAACATGAATGTTTCAACCCCCCTTCCCCCCCATGACCATGATATATTTTGGGTTTCGATTTCTTGATTTTTTGGTTCTATTAAAATATTCTTTCTATATTTTTGTATACACTATACAAATGTTTGGCGCAAGAATCTTTGTCTTCCTAAAGCTCCGCCCCCTACCTCCGACGCGTGAATGGTGGAAAAATAATTATGAATTCCTAAATTACGTCCAAATGTTTTCCAAAAAATTTTAAGCTGTTGTTCCGTGTTTTTATTTTCTTTCCAGTGCACCCCCCTCTTCCCACCCCTCACATTGACTATGACTTAATTCATAAATATAATATAATTTACTAAATTAAAAACACTTATTCTGTTTTTTAACTTTTCATGACTTACCTTTTCCTAATTCTCCTCCTTTTTCAAGATTCAAGAGAACCATTCCTTGAAGAACTGATCCAATGTTTATTCCTGCAACGGTAGACTTGAAGGCCTGAGTAAAAGGAGAACATTTATCTCTTCTGAAAGCATTTATTTAAAAAGGTATTTAAACAAATTTAATAATATAAATATATTAAAAAAGGGGATTTTTAAATCTGAAAGACAGAAACTGTATAGAATAAATCAATAACTTCAAAATTTCAGAGAATCTTCTTAACAGGTTTTAAACCAGAAGCTGAATTGAAACTAGTGTGCCATTACTAATTTTTTTTTTTCAGAAAACTTTTTAAGCATTTTTAAAACAGGAAGTAGAAGAAGAAAAGAGAGCCCCAAATTCTTTCCTTAATAGACTCGTTCAGAGTACACTAGTTTAGCGTATGTGATAGTGTGAAGGTCTCTGGCTCGAGAGAGAGAAAGAGAAACTCTCTAAAGAAGATTGTCCAACTAAAAGAAAAGTCTTGAGCGGTGTAAACTTTATCATACATACCGTATCTATAAAAAAAGCTGATAATTGTTATCCAAAATATAGGCATCTTACGATTATCCAGAATCTAGATATTTCAAAATCAAGATTAATGATGAAAACATAAATACAAGTGTTATAAACTAATACAATAAATAAATCACCGAATAACGTATAAGGTAAGAATAAGTTTGAATGAATGCACAATAGATCAAGTTTAAAATTTCCAAGAGTGTAAAGCGTAAAATGTTATTGGCAATTTTGACTCTATTTGAGTTTTGAAAGAAAATTTCTGAAAGTTCTGATTTTTTAACTTTTATAACTTCCTCACCAATTGCCCATGGCTCTGAAAATTTTTCAGATAAATTTGGATTATCTACGATAATATATATATATATATATATATATATATATATATATATATATATATATATATATATATATATATATATATATATATATA
>SEYY01000449.1:138153-150653 GCA_009176605.1 Armadillidium nasatum | reverse complement strand
CGAGAAAAGATTTTTACGGTTCCTTTCTGTTTTTTTTTTTTATTATTATTATTTTCATTAAAAATTTTGATTAACTTAAGATTTCAAGAGGGCTATACACCCTCATTCCCCTCACTCCTCTAACTCCCCTCACTCCCCTCACTCCTCTCACTCCTCCCACTCCCCTCATTCCCCTCACTCCCCACACTCCCCACACTCCCCTCACCTTCATTGCGTATCATAATGATTTACATAAGTAAAATAAATAAACTGGCAGATACCAAAGGCCATAGTCATCCATTTACAAGAACAGAGTTCAGTGAGGATTGCAAAACTTATTTTTACTATTAGTTTTTATTCGCTAATTGATTGAAAAAATCATAACCCAAAAGATAATTTTAATAACATAACCTAACCTAAACTAACCTAACCTAATCTAAACTAAACTAAACTAACCTAACCTAACCTAACAACCTGAAAGACGTGTTATACCCTTCAAAATTTACAAGTAAGCTTTCATTGAAATATATATATATATATATATATATATATATATATATATATATATATATATATATATATATATATATATATATATATATATATATATATATATATATATGACATTGGTAATAATTATTATTATTATTAATTTTTTATTATTTTTATTTTTATTTTTATTATTATTATTATTTTTATTTTTTAAAATTATTATCATTATTATTATTATTATTATTATTATTATTATTATTATTATTATTATTATTATTATTATTATTATTATTATTTTATTATAATATACATCTTTCCTGATTTACAGTTTGTACAATTTGCATTTTAATTAAGCTACTACTATTTAACGCAACTATTACTAATAAAACTATTTCTAATACTACTACTACAACTACAACAATTACTAATACTATTGTCACTTCAAAAGAAAAGAGAAATTAAAATAATTCTATTATCATCAAACTAACCTGTAAATCTCAGTATTTGGAGAATTTATCACTATTGATAATAAATTATAATGCTAACATTTAAAATGCAAATAAAAAAAATAAAAAATTAATAATAATAATAATAATAATAATAATAATAATAATAATAATAATAATAATAATAATAATAATAATAATAATAATAATAATAATAATAATAATAATAATAATAATAATAATAATAATATAATAATAATAATAATAATAGTCAGGTATAGGTTCTAGAACGCATTCATGTGATGTTGCACTCAAATCACAACTGCGGTTTTACATTTTTTTTTTGATTCGATTCAACTTAGTCAAGTGCCAAAATGTGCAATTTATTTTGCTTTATATATATATATATATATATATATATATATATATATATATATATATATATATATATATATATATATATATATATATATATATATATATATATATATATATATATATATATATATATATATATATATATATATATATATATATATATATATATATATATATATATATATATATATATATATATATATAAATTATATATATATATATATATATATATATATATATATATATATATATATATATATATATATATATATATATATATATATATATATATATATATATATATATATATATATATATATATATATATATATATATATATATATATATATATATATATATATATATATATATATATATATATATATATATATATATATATATATATATATATATATATATATATATATATATATATATATATATATATATATATATATATATATATATATATATATATATATATATATATATATATATATATATATATATATATATATATATATATATATATATATATATATATATATATATATAGTTTAATATATATATATATATATATATATATATATATATATATATATATATATATATATATATATATATATATATATATATATATATATATATATATATCTATATATACAGGATGGCCAGAAACGAACGTAACATCAGTTTTTTATTATTATTTATTTACTTTGAATGATCTCGCAATCCAAAAAAAAAAAAAAAAATGATCACAAAAAAATTAAATGTATGAAAAAAAAATTTCATATCCTTTCATAATTATCTTTATTTGCATTAAAATGTAAACAAAGATTAAACATCACGAAATTTGTACTTTATAAATTTGTTTTCGAATTAATATTTCATAAAAAAAAAAAAAGGGAACTAAAAATATTTTGGTTTCATAAAATAACTGACATGAATATTTTAAATGCAAGTATATTAGATAAAAATATCTCAATCTAAACTTTTGAATTTAACTCCTAACAAGCATAGCATTTTATTAATCTGCCGTAAAATAAATATCAAATATAAACTTAATTTGATACATACTAGGGATAATAGGTAATTATGGGGGTTGTGAAGTTATTAACTTTATGTTCTAGCTTTCTGGGGAGCCGTGAGGCTTAAAGGGGTTGAGAAAAGCTGATTTATAGCGTGCATTTACGAATGAGCATGGCGACTAAGTCTAGGGGTTAAAGAGTCTGATATAGAAAGACCATAGCTGATGAAAGGCGAATCATATGAGCTTTTTTTCAAAGGAGGAGACATGGGACTAGTCAGTTCAAAAGAGCAGTGTCGGTTATAATAGCTGTATTATAAGGAGAATGATGCAGCAACTGGAGTTCTAGGAAGATATTGGAGAGTTATTAAGGCGAAAAACTGCAAACTCCACCTTGAAAATATGGTTTGCAGAATTTTTTATGTATTTATTTATGTATTTATTTTTTTTTGCAGAAATCTATGAGGGCAACCACTTTAGATGCGTAATGTATACTCCATACAAGAAGGAACGACACCTTCAGACATTTTAAGTAGCTGGGGTGATGTGAAGAAGTTCCAAAAGTGCCTCAAACTACCCAACCTCTTAAAGCTTGTTTAGGAAGAGAAGCAAACAATGTGATCCTTCCGAACCAAATTACTATAAATTACTATACTTAATAAAATCACTAATAAATTATTAAAAAATTACTATAAATTATTAACAGAACAAATGAAGGTTTGAGCTGAACTCTTTCGAAGATGTTGAATGACTGTTGATGATTTTATGTAGAATAGATTGATGAAACAAATTAGTTTTTGGAGCACTTGTTTTTCTTTCAAAACAGTTGCTACATGCTACTAAGTTAAATAGAAGATGCAACATAAATTATATAACCCATTAGTTATCAAACTCCATATCACCAGCTAAGAATGCACATTTATTTTATTTATAACCCTCCAAAAATAATCAGGACAAGGTGCTGTATTTCTTTTAAAAAAAAATACAGTTAATTTAAAAATATGATTGGATCAATTTAAGTTATTAGTTTACTTAATTATTTATTTTTTTATTTTTATTTATTTATTTATTTATTTGTAAATCGCATTTAACTTGAGAGTTGCTTCTGAAATTTTGGCTACACTCATTCAGTTTTTTTAGAGAAAAATTTTCAGAGTAGGAAAGTTTGTGCAAAATCTCTAGTACACGTTTATATAGGCAACACTTCTTCAAATAATATCTGGTACGTAATTGGAGTGGTGGAAGTAAGGTAGGACTATTTGTATTTGGAGTTTTATTTCGTAAGGATTAAGTGTTATACAATAATTTTGATCGTTAATAACTATTGATTGAGATGATTTGTTCAAATGCCAACCGATTATTTTAGTGGTCGTTATTTGTTTTAATTGATTCTTCGTTTTAAAATGCATATCAATCGGCGGTGCTGCATCGTTCATGAGAGATAGGGGCCTAAGTAGGGTAGCCTAGCAGCTTGTTCAGCATTTTCTCGAAACATTAGACTCACGTTATTATTAATTTCATTATTATTTTGAAAACAAAAGTTTAATTTCGATTTTCAATTAGACTGAACTTTTAAGCTTTACAACTGTTTCTTGAAGACGATTCTGTAACATTTTGTTATTGTGTGGCTTCGGCCTAAGTTACTTGGTTAACGTATTGAGTACTTTTTGGTTAAACCCTTTTACTATTAGTTTGCATCTGTTTTAAACCAAAATATTTCATTAAATATTAGCAAACATCTATAAAAGCGTATCATATAAGCTAGTATTCTGCATTTGGTAAGAGGGTATTTTTTAAAAGTTACAGGTATTAGCAAAATTCCAAATACTTGGTATGTAACAACAGAAATTTTTCATATAGTTACTAGTGAAGGCTATCCAACTTTCATTTTAGTTCGTGGATTTTTAATTTTAAAGCTTGAGATTTTTCTGTAGCCTGTATGTCTGTAATCTAATTTTTTCAAAATTTTAGATACTTTTAACATTAATATACTTAAATGGGTAATTCTTACTTTTAACATTAATATACTTAAATGGGTAATTCTTTAGTATAGTGGCCTGTTAACTGATTACATTTTTGCACAGAAATACCACAAATGTATTAAAAATAGAAAATTTTATCTGGAGAAGCCTATAACATTCATGCAGCAAATATCTTACTTTTCACCAATGATATACATCTTCAACACGAATGAAATTCCTGTCATGGCTTTTATATGCAACAGAATAAAATATGAAAAAGCCATGGTTGATAAAACTGATGAATCATAATTGCAATTTCACTATTGCCAGAACTAACTTTAAGATATACCTATATCTCGTAAGGTATAATTTGAAAAAAAAAAAATTTTATGGTAATTGTAGCGTTTACAATAATGGATTTTTTTGTACGAGACCAGGTTGCTGAAAATAATTATACCTACTCATTGCGAGTTCGACTGAAACTATGTGTACAAATTGCAAATAAATGTTATATATTTGAGAATATATTTATATTTTGGCACAAGTTTACTTGAGGGAACTCTCTCTGAAACTCTACAAATTGGAAATAATGGGAAATACCCCAAATCGTTGACAGGAAAAGTAGTCGACAATATCATCACTCACGGGTTTGGGGTATGAGGGGCAGAGCCCCCCTGTAGACAAATACTGGGTATAACACCAAATTTAAGTTTGTTAGTTCATCAATTGTTGTAAAAAAGCAATTTTTTTAAAATCTTACTTTGAACCATAGTAAAAATTTTGTGGATCCTCAAACTGGAGCTTACACCCAAAATATAGAGGCTACATGGAGTGTACTTAAATACAAAAATTAAAAATATATATATATATATATATTTTTTTTTCCATTTACTTTCGAGCGCTGAAAAAGTTTCCTCAAGTAAACTTGAACCTATATATATATCAAAAGGATAAATTTTTTAGAAAAGCCAAAAATTTTTTTTTTTTTTTTTTTTGCCAAACTATAAAGGAAAAATTATCTAAATTTAATTTTTTGTATAAAATAAACAAAAAAAAAAAAAAATGATGAATGAAATTAAAAAAATTAAAATAATATAAATTTTTAAATATATGCATATTTATCGTCTGCTGCAAAGACATAGTCCTATTCTAAGACATACTGTCCATACTTACTATGTTGTTAAATCTGATTATAACAATTTTGGAACTTAAAAAAAAGTTTTATTTTAATGTTTAAAAAAATTTAATTTATATAAGAAAAATTAATGTATTTTATTGTTTTATTTTAATATATTATATATATTATATATATATATATATATATATATATATATATATATATATATATATATATATATATATATATATATATATATATATATATATATATATATATAATCCAGTGTTCAAGAAGTTAAGCCTAATTGCTGGCTGTTAAGTGTGCATTTACCCTTTAATTCAAGGTGGTTGAACTAGTTAGATAAACACTGAAAGAACCATTGTTTGCCAGGTTAGGCCCATTTGCTGGCCATAGGAGTACATTTAACTTAAAATTGAGGCTAGGGTAAGTCATTCTAGTTTGTTAGATCTGACAAATTAGTTTGACTTAACCTGGACTTTAAGGGTGAAATTATGTCTAACAGCCAGCAAATAGGCCTAACTTGGTGGATGCTGGATATCTCTGCAAAAAAAAAAAAAATTTATATAAAATATAAGATCTAACAAACTAGTTTAACTTACCCCGACTTGAAGAGTAATTGTACGCCTATAGCCTTATATGGTGAATGATGTCTATGTCCGTGTGTATAATATGTAAAATGAAAACAGCTTTGATATTAATATATTGCTTCGATATATATATATATATATATATATATATATATATATATATATATATATATATATTATATATATATATATATATATATATTTTTTTTTTTTTTTTTTTTTTTTATATAATAATATATATATATATATATATATATATATATATATATATATATATATATATATATATATATATATATTAGGGATGGAGTGAAGTATCGGTATTTGTAAAAAATTTGGACAAGAATAAAGTATCATCGTAGTAGTATCGGCATATTTTTAGGTATTGGGTATCAGTTTAGGGGAATTTTTAGGTATCCGTAAAAATTTTGGTATCGCTCCATCCCTATATATATATATTATATATATATATATATATATATATATATATATATATATATATATATATATATATATATATATATATATATATATATATATACAAGTGATGGGACAATGAATTGGTAATTTTCATTAAATCTGAATTTTTCTACTTTTCCAATTCTCACACTTCTGTTTATTTTAAAAAGTAAATACCATATATATATATATATATATATATATATATATATATATATATATATATATATATATATATATATATATATATATATATATATATATATATGGGAAAGAGAAACTGATTTAAATTTGACTGTCTCATTCGATAACCTATATACTTATATAGGTGAAGTAATTAAAAAGTTATAACTTAAAAGATTGCTAAAGAGAGAGATTACATATAAATTAAAATAATAAAATTAAAATTAATATATGATTGTGTTGTACAGTAAAACATAATTCAAAATATTATTGAAACTTCATGAGTAAAAGATGCCTCCAGAATTTATTTCTTTTAAATTTGTGAAACAATCTATTATTTCACATTCACAATGCACTTATTGACTGAAAAATTTGTAATATGGTATGTAAAACCAAAAGTATTTAAAATTTTGAAATAAAATATATAATTTTCAAAATGGGCTATTTGGCATTTGTTAGAAAAGTAATATATATATATGCTACTAGAATGTTATAGGCCATTATGGGTAAAATTTTTATTTTTAATGTATTTGCTGTGTATTGCTCAAAAATGGTGAAAATCAGTTAATACTAAAATAAAAATACTAAAGAATTACCCTTATATGTAATATCATTTATTACCCTTATATGTAATATCATTGATAAATAATGATAATTTTAAAGAAAAAGTTCTTAAACCTACCTTTTTGGTTAATGTGCAATTTACGTCTTTTTTACCTGGCATTGTTATTCAACGCATAAACTGGAAATGTAATGGAGGGGGGGGGAAATCAAATTCAATAAATTAAAATAAGTACTTAAAATCCTTGTTATAAAATATTAGGCTGAATGTGCCTACTACCTATAGCGATATAGGCAGAGAACAACACAACAAAAAATATTGATATTAACAGAAGCACAAGTATCTTACAGAAACTACAGTTTACTTTTCAATTTTATTTGTAAGCAGAAAGGTTGTTGCTATATGTTTAAGATACTTAAAAAATATATTTTAGTCCTTTTTTTTTTTTAACCTTTGTTTTGTTCACAATTTGGGTATTCAGAGGAAAAAATCTGTTCAAAAGTTTCTCAAAGTCCTTTAACTGTAAATCTGTCAGTGAGGATTTCCTCCTCTTGCTTTTCATTTTCACAAGATACCAAATCAAGCAGCTCTTCTTTTGAAAGCACTATTGTGTGCTTTAAGAAAATATTCAATAACCATAAAATTATTTTGAAGTCAAAATTTCTAAACAAACCTATTATTAGGCGATATAGGGTTGGTACCACCAAGACTTTGTAACCAACTTGCCCTAGTGCACAATCAATTTTCATTAATTTTTGCAGCATTTGCAATTTTCAGTCCAATTTCCACTTTCTTGAATATCAATGAATTTAACAATTTTAAGGAATTATCTTTATTCAAATGTGTAAATACTCGTTATTTTAATAAGTATAACATAAGGTGTCCCATTCGTGTTCCAGGCCCAGATAAAATTTGCTATGAACAAACCTTTGTATGTGAGAAGTGAAGACATGGTCATGCTTCTTGCCACAATCCAATATCAGCTTCCATAACATAGAAGAGAGTGCAGGCATGCCTTGATGCTAATGACAATCACTTCCAACACTTGTGATGTTAGCATGATTCTCACCTGCCAAGGTTTACTTGTGGAAAATTTTATTAACTTATGACTAGTACTTTGATATTTATAAGTGCATATATGGGGCTGAAAGTAAGTTGGACACCTTGTAGTATCTTCAGAACATTAATTTAAAAAATTTTAATGTGAGAAAAAGAAAAGACATGCAAATTTCTAGTACTTTAAATTTAGAGCTCTTATATAGTGATACAAAAACAATCTTTTCTCCAGTTTCTGGGATAGTACAATTTTGTCTTGAAGAGTTTATTGGCCCCCACTACTAAACTTCCTTTCACCTTCAATAAAAGAATCTAGAGCAGAGGTATTTATAAGCCAGAATGTAAATTAATCCGCAAAAAATTGATAATGACGATTGGGGAAAAATGCTGATTTTGAAGATTATCATCCCATTGTATATATATATATATATATATATATATATATATATATATATATATATATATATATATATATATATATATAATATATATATATATATATATATATATATATCAATCTTGCAGAAGCAAATTTATTCCAACTCAGATAATAAAATTTAAATTGACAAACTTCAGTCAAGAAGCATCTGTCTTTTACAGAAATTATAAATTTTCTTTGTATATTTTCTGTTTCCTCTTACTGTCTCTATCCCCAATTTTCAGCCTAAGGAGGTTTTTGTGCATACATTTCCAGTGATTTTGCTTGCTCTCATGTCTCTTAATTTGGAGTTCTGAATTTTCCAGTTTAATAGAAATCACACCAAATTTTTAGCTTTGTAGAACCAAAACTTTGACTTAAATGGTCCCCACTTGAGACCCCCAGCCTATCACTTTATTATTATCAGCCTATTAATTTATAGTAATTATTATTTTGGTATAGATATTCAAGTCATTTTTTTTTACTGATTCTGATATTTACCAAAATTTTAATTAATACCACAATATTTACCGATTCCTAACTTCATCGCTAATACATATAGATAAGTCTGGCTACCATGTCTAATATATATTATAGCAGCTATAATTTACAAATTGCTGGAATCATGGCTATTTTAATGTAATTTGTTGCATAAGAAAGCAGTAAAAGGAGTGTTTGGGCTAAAGATATGTTATGTCATTTTTAGGTTTCTTTATCCCTAGAGTTTTCTAATAACTTTACAGTTATAAAAGTTGACCTCTAAAAGTAAAACTATTTTGGATTTTCAGTCTCGCAGTATTTATGCCAATTTTAACTATGCCTATTTATAATATAAAAAGTACATAGCTCTTTTTAATCTCTGCTGACCAAAAGCCACAACTAAAATAAAAAAATAATAATAATAATTGTTATAATTTAATTAGTTATAAAATTAAATTGCATATGATTTGAAAAAAAAATAGAGATTTTTTGGAGTGATTTGGAAGAGCTATACATAAGAAAGCAAAGAGGAGGAGCTTTGAAAGCAATGGATATGAAAGCCTGGAATATGTCAACCACCAATGCATAAAACTCTCTCTAATCCCAAAACAGAAGACTACAAATCAGTGAGATAGGAAATTGTATCACCAATTGGCCTTGAGGGCTTAAAAGCCATACTGACAATCAGGAAGAAAAGAATGGGATTCCAGATGATTTTAAAAAATGAGAACTGAGAATGGTATCAAAGATCTTAGAATCCATGTGAGAGCTATAGGGTGGTAGTAGGTTGAGTGGCTATACTATGGAGTAAGATGATTATATATATTTTATTTGTTTATTTTTTTTAATTTACATTTCAGTCCCTATTCAAAGAGAGGAACTTTGTTAGGAATTGCTTCCAAGGATGCGAGTCAATTAACCTACTGTTACTCATGTTTATTTCCTATGCTGTGGATAAGTACTGCTATTAAAACAAGATAGTTGAACAAGGACTTGCACCAGCATGGAATTACACTCCTCAATATTCATGTAGCATTGCCATCCAGGACACATTCATAATATTTATTGATATCAGGAACCCATGAACTTCATCATATGCAATCATAGATAAAGACAGGTAGCTTTAGAGGAGGAGTATTACAAGTAATCCAGGGTTGAATTAGAAAGGATGTTAATATTAATAAGCCTTTTCAGTAGTATTTATTAGCTACAGATCCACTAGTTAATAAAAGGAGGAAAAACAAATTTATAGTTTTTAGTAATGGTTTTGGCTGGAGGCCAGAAAGATAGAACCAAGGAGGTTATCTCAATTTTGTTTAGTAAAAGTACTCTACTCATTGATTATTAATTCAAAGCAGAATAAATAATTTCAAAAGTGATAGAATGAGAATTTTTCCACTCCAGATTCTCATTCTCTGGTCTGAATGTCATGAGAACAAGCATGATCAAACCAGGGATTTTGAAGAGAAGAATAATTATTTAACCTCTCCACCTATATCAGTATGAACTGAACACGGCCTTTCAATGTCACATATCTTGAAGTTCCCTAAATCAACTTTTTTTTTTTGTTTAAAAGAGCCATATATTTTCTATATAGCTAGCAAGACCTGGAAAATCCCCCTAATAAAACTCTTCTGACTGTAAAACCTACTGAGATAGGTAGAAAACCTATTCTTAATGATTCAGTGCTTCAGTAGTACTGTCAATCAGGAAAACTTATGCCAGCATCTAGTCTTATCAAATTTTTTAACTAAAACTCGCATGTAAAGTTTTAATTTTAAATTAAGAACTGGTGTGAAGTTGACTTATCTGTTTAAAGCAATGTACATACGGTATTTACAAAAGTGATTAAATTTTATGTACAACGTTATACCTTAACTATTATCAGAACATAGTTACATAGTTTGGGAAGTAATCAGAAACCTAATTTAATTTTTTTAAATCTTTCATTTTCTTAGGTGAATATTGAATAAAAATCAAGACACAATGTCAGGATCTAAATGTTACAAATGCAATCGTATGGGTCATTTTGCTAGAGAATGCCCAATGTCAGGAGGTATGGCACCCAGAGGAAGTCGAGGAGGACAGAGAGGTATGTTCAAATTTTAATTTTTTTTACTTTGGAATCAGGAAATTTTTGTGCCTGGACTAATTTTAACTTTTTTTTCTTGGATCAGTAGACCTTTACTCTGTAGAAAAATGCTACAAGTGCAATCGCCCAGGACATTTTGCAAGAGATTGCAAGGAAGAGGAAGATCATTGTTACAGATGTGATGGTGTTGGCCATATTGCCAAGGATTGTGAACATTCATCAGATGAACGTGAGTTATCGAAATTGCTTTTTTGATATTTCTCTCCTTACTGGTTGTAGTTACTACTAAACACTTTTATATTTAGGCAGCAATTCTGCCTTTGCAGCCTCGTGCTACAATTGCTCCAAAATGGGCCATATAGCAAGGGATTGCCCAGAGCCTGACAGAACTTGCTATGTCTGTAATAAGAGTGGACACATTTCTCGACAGTGCACCATGAATAAGAGTGACAGCCGTGGAGGAGCAAAGGTAAGATGCTTATTATTATTATTCATTATTATTTTATTATTGTTATAGAAAACCTATTTAAACCATAAAGAATCCTTTGATATGAGATTAAGATACAAAATAGTTTTGTGTTGTAAATGGGATTCTGATATATATATATATATATATATATATATATATATATATATATATATATATATATATATATATATATATATATATATATATATATATATATATATATATATATATATATATATATATATATATATATATATATAATATATATAAATTATATTTTTAATAAATATAACAATTTTATAATACAGAAGGATTAAACTTTTTTTATTATTATTCAAATGTGTAAATAAATGTAATTTTAATATATAATAGTATAATAATATCTTCAGAACATTGATTTTAAAAATTTTAATGTGTGAACATGAAAAGACATGCAACATTCTAGTGCATTAAATTTGGAGCTATTAAATTGATGCAAAAAATCTCTTCTCCAGTTTCTAAGGTAATTTGATTTCATTTTGGAGAGTATATTTGGCCCCCACTACTAAAAAGCCTTTCTCCCTCAATATATGAAGGAAAGGCAGAGAGATATTATTAAACCAATATATGTAAAATAATTTGCATAAAATTGACAACGATTAATCCTTCCATATATATATATATATATATATATATATATATATATATATATATATATATATATATATATATATATATATATATATATATATATATATATATATATATATATATATATATATATTTTAATG
>SEYY01000449.1:130653-133153 GCA_009176605.1 Armadillidium nasatum | reverse complement strand
AAGTGTTCATTTGATTATGTATTAATTTGTCGAGTTTAATATAGCGAAATGGAGTTGAAGACGTCACATTACTTTGTTTTATTTCTTAAAACCTGAAAACCAAGTATGTGTGTTCATAAAATGGACATATAATGCTTGAAATAAATATAAATCCCACCCAATTCTCTACTTTATACCCATCCTAGATATAAAAGGTGAATAAATAAATATTTAAGCCGAGTTTGAATAGACAGGAAGAAAAATCCAACCTTTGTAATCTCCATGTTATATTCACGTTTCTTCTTTCCCTTCATTTCAGCAACGGATCATCTCTGAAACTGCAAAAAAAAAAAAAATTTTTTTTAAAATTACTACGTTACTCTTTTATTACTTCTAAGATATGTACAAAAATCTTCGGGAGTACTTTAGAATGTATATGGCTGTAATGGTTGGTTGATGACTGGGTTCTCATTGTTTTAATTTAATAACTTGGTTTATAGTGACCTTTAAATATGTCTGGTGAATTGGATGTAATTTTTTATTTCTAGATCTACTTGAAACTAGTCGGTCTATTTTTCATAATTATAAACGAGAAAAGCAGAATTTGGTTATGATTTTCATACATAAAATTTACTGTAATTTTTATTTTTAGAACTATGATGTAAGGAAATTTTGAAAGAAAACTTAAGTTTGCATAGTCAATAGAGTTTTTACAAATTAATTTCAATTACAATACTTTATTCTGATATCTTCGATGCTTTAGTAACTCATCAAGATCATAGCTGGCTATAACCAAAGTTGTAAATCTTCGTAAACTAATGTATGTTCGATGGATGACATTAGCTAGAAACTGCAAGATCTTTTGTGGATATTTAAAATGCAGTTAAAAAAAAATTTCCTTCACAAGGTACAGGACTATTTGGGCAAACACTGTATTCCAATTACCTGTCTCGAGTGTAATGTTGCCGAAATAGTTTGAATACTAACCTTAATTAGCCATATAAGAACATTGATGGTAAGTTAACGTTCATACATGAACTTCTAACCATAGACAGGAACTGATTTTGATTCCTAAATTACTCCTGTCTGACTCATTTAAAGCTGTCGTGACATTTTTAAAAACATTTAAACACATCCTAAGGGTTTGGGGATGGTGGTTTTAGCTGTACCTTTGCAAAATTTTTTTTTTTTTTTTTTTTTTTTTTTTTTGTAGGAAAAAAATTGTATTTAAGAAAAAAAAAATATATATATATAATGGAAAAAAATTGTATGAACAAAATAAAATATATATAAACCTAAGTTTATTATATTTAAAAAAGTTATGCTATAAAAATTAAGTTTACATTTAAATATAAGAAAATCACAATATTTATTTATTAATAGTATAATGTATATTCGTTAATATTAACCTACTACATAGGAATAAAACTGGTTCTCACATCAGTTTTCGTTTACGAATTTAAAATGTTGATTTCGATACTGAAAATGGTTTTTCCCATTATGTATTTAGCAAATTTTGCTGCTGACCACTATATCCTTTTACTAACACATCCTCTGCTCCAGTACAAGTTACGTATGCGACAATAAAATACAACGATACAGATGTGGCAGAATAAAAATTAGTATATGCCGGTAAATGTAGTAGAACACCCTATGTTTTCCTACTTTCATGAGTAAATTCCATTTCATAAATAATATATTGGAGTACATAAACATGAAGTTGAATCTGCGCGCTATTAAAATTATTTGTAAATAATATCAATATCATTCAGGGTTAGGTTTTCCTCCATTTTTTTAATCAATGGCTTTTAGACTACATTGGTATTCCAAAAATGCCATGAACAACGTACCATTATGAAATCACGTGTAAATGTAAATTCTTAAACGAGTACTTTTAAATAAAAAATTTACATATTTCTCAGCAAAAGTCTTGTTTCTGCAAGGTTTTAGATACTTTCAACTGGAAACTAAAAACTTTCGTTGGATCAGATTTAAAAACTTTTAAATTTCTAGGTTTGGCTTAAAATAATTAAAAGTTTATCACAAGAATAACAACCTAAAATTGGTTATCACATAGCCTAGTGGTGGTGAAATATTTGAAAATACTACATAAGAATGCAACAAATAAATTGCTAAAATATTGGAGAAAAATTTGTCCTGAAAATGGTATACACGTTTGGACGGTGAAATTAATAAAATAAATATATCAATAATTTTGCTATGGATCGGATGTCATATTTTCTCATTTGAGGATGCGGTTATACAATTTTCGTAAGTGCGGATGTTATTTTGAGGAGGATACTCCGCGGATGCCATCACTATATATATATATATATATATATATATATATATATATATATATATATATATATATATATATATATATATATATATATATATATATATATATATATATATATATATATATATATATATATATATATATATATATATATATATATATACTTTAAAAATATATTCTAAAATATTAAAATTACCTTAATATAATAATAATAATAAT
>SEYY01000449.1:108153-125653 GCA_009176605.1 Armadillidium nasatum | reverse complement strand
ACAATATGAATCTGTCTATCAGTTTTCCCTGGAAATGTTCATAATTTGGAATTTCTATTGATGTTGCTTTTTCAGTCCATGAAACTTTCAGAAACATTCTTCAGGACCAAATTTCTTCCACCTTGCTCAAAGTCTATGCCTAACATATGTACAATAATGCTGACCAGACAATATTTTAATGAATCCTTTCCTTATATTTATTGTATTTGCTTATCACCAATTCTGCACTTTTTGAAGGCATTCTCGGCTTGATTCTATATAGTTTTCTTTTAGTTTCACTTCACATTTTTCAATATATATATATATATATATATATATATATATATATATATATATATATATATATATATATATATATATATATATATATATATATATATATATATATATAATTAGTGCCACAAAATATTTATGCAAAAATGAAATCACAAAAATTGTTACTTATTGGGTATAATTAAATTATAAGAATTAGAAACTTTAATAATACTTATTTTTAACAATATTCTTCAGTCTCAGAAGACTGAAGGAGAAACCAAAGGAAACTAAAAAAAAAAACAAAAGGTCCAAAAGGAAAGTAGAAGTGACCATTATTTTAATGTAAAAAACAAAAAAAAAATAGAAAAAATTCTATTTTTTCCTGAAGAATAGGAAACATTGTTTTTACTTTAAAAAAAAAGAGGTAGCAATAAGTTTCTTTATAATAAAGAGATGTTATATAACATCCAATGTTGAAATGGTAAAGATAATAAAAGACAGAGTTGGGAATTACTGTCTTCTATTGTAAGAAGTCCATTCAAGAAATTCAAATCAGTATATAGGACCTCAAAACATACAGAGAGAAAAGTCCAGCAAGTCATATATATATATATATATATATATATATATATATATATATATATATATATATATATATATATATATATATATATATATATATATATATATATAATATACTTACAGTTCCAGCTGTATCTAATATTTCCAGCATACACTGTTGTCCATCAACTTCAACTTGCTTGCGATAAGAGTCTTCTATAGTTGGGTCATATTTCTCAACAAAAATTCCTTGTACAAACTGTACTGTTAAAGCTGACTTTCCTACTCCACCTGATCCTAACACCACAATCTTGTATTCTCGCATTCTTGACACTAAATATATAAAAGCACTATTAAATATTACTTACCACATTAAATGATGAAGGAAACAAACAAAAAAAAAAAAAACAATCAATAAATACATCAGATGGTAGATATTACATGAATTTGTGAGATTTTAGAACTTTTTATCCAGTTGAAATTTATAAATACATAAAACTGAAAACCCAAAAATGCAATGAATCATGATATTTTGCAGTATTTCTATTTGATTCCATTTAAAAATCAGAATAAACCACATGGCTAAGCCCAAAACATCAAGGATTACAGCTGTAATTCCTAAGAGAAGCTCAGTAAATGATACAGAAATAGCATGATCTTACTTTCCAGAAACCCAATTCTGCTAATTTTAAATTCCATCCCAGCCCAAATTCATGAATTTTATGATCCCAAGTTTGATCTTCCCAAATCCAGAATTAGTAGTAGTTTATTAAATATATATATTGTAAACTACTTTTTAAATTGTAAATAAATGAAAAATATCGTT
Organism: Armadillidium nasatum; assembly: GCA_009176605.1. NCBI lineage: Eukaryota > Metazoa > Arthropoda > Malacostraca > Isopoda > Armadillidiidae > Armadillidium > Armadillidium nasatum. The sequence continues at coordinate 124,011 of SEYY01000449.1, read as the reverse complement.
TTCATTTGAAATTCAATTATATATTAAACTGGGTAATGGCATATTATGATAAATGATAATAGAACATGTTGAATATCAAATAATTCTACTGAAAAAGGGATAGTCATAATGGGAGATTTTAATTTTCCAGATTTTGAGTGGAATACTTTGTGAAGTATGGTTAATAGAAGTTTGGTATTTATAAATTGTATTCTATACAACTTTTTGAGTCAGGTGGTCCAAGAACCTACAAGGCATGCATAATCATTAAGATTTAATATTAAATGACAAAAATATGATGAATGATGTCAGAGTAGAGGAGACTTTAGGGGCTAGTGACCATTATATAATTAGATTTAACTAGAATGTGATGTCTTGGCCGAAATTACAAGTCAATAAGGAAAAGATATTAGATTTCAGAAATGGTGATTTTAGCAAATTTCGAGAAATGCTTAATGAAATTAACTGGGATAAGGAGTTTAATGGTCAAAATTGTTCTATCATGTGGGAATACTTCAAGCAAATATTGACTAATATTCAGTCTGTATGTTTTAAAGATAAGCCTATTAGGGTGGCAAAGAGAAAACCTAGTTGGTGGATTGAGAGATAAAAGAGAAAATCAGTGAAAAGTGTAGATATTTTAAAATATTCAAAGGTAGTAGTATGGAGGAAAATTTAGAACATTACAAGAGAATTAGGAATGAACAACCAGTCAATAACAAAAGCAAAGAGAATGGCAGAAATTAATTTGGCAAGGAATAATAATAAAGACCTGGAAAAGTTTTTTAGCTTCTATAAATTTAAAAGGATAAAAAAATTGGCACAATTTTTTCAATGTTTATTTTGTGTCACTGGAACATACTGACCCAAGTAAAGCTGCAGGTCCCAATAGTGTATTTGGAAAATCTTTAAAGGAATTAACAGGAATTTAGTCACCTTCAAAAACATCTTCAAAAATCATACAAAATCTATAATCGTGACATTTTCACTCAGAAATCTGGGAGTTTTCATGCCTAAAGTAATGAATAGAATGCCGTTTTTCTCCCAAATTTCTAGAAAATATTTAAAAAAAACTTGGGTGAATAGAAAATAGCTTATGGCTCTTTACCTAAGTTATTCTAATCTGAATATTAATTATATACAAAGAATGACTTGGTTTAGTGAATAAAAAAAAAGATTTAGTTATAATTATCAGTAATAATGTGAAAGTGTCTGGAGGTCAAAAATAAATCCAATGAATTATAAGAATAAAATGTAAAGTTACTTATAAAAGTATGGTAATGATTAGTAAGTTTTACTTATAACATAGCCCAATAATTGAATACAACAACAAGGAAAGAAGTTTTGATTATGTATCTTTAGAAAATACTATTAATATCCTAGAAACAGCATAGCCCAAAGCAACAAGTTTTGATTCTGTATCTTTAGAAAATACCATCAATATCTTAGAAGCAGCATTGCTCAAAGCAACAAGACTGTCTATTTGTCAATAAGGGACAAAACTTCCCATATCTCAACCCATAAATGGTGGTAAGTTAACTCATTTCATTACATACTGATATTAAAAATTTGATACAAATAAATTAATATTCCAAATGACAGCTTCCCTGTACAATAAGTATGCATTCTTATATTAAAGTTTTGTTTCTTGATATATTTATTGTAAAAAAGCTGTCTTCCAAGATTAACTAAGCTTTACAATTGCTTTTAATATATTTTGAACTCATTTTCAATTGAGCAAAAATAACTTATAGCAATAAAACTACCACATTTTGTCCTTTAAAAGTAGTTTCTGCTGCTTATTAAAATGAAGACAAAAGCATAGAGTTTTGAAGATAAAATGTTAAACTAATTTAAATATATATATATATATATATATATATATATATATATATATATATATATATATATATATATATATATATATATATATATATATATCCCCCTAACCTTATCATACAGATCATGCAACTTAATACATGAGTTATAATGGCTCAGTTCCTCATCTTATTAATATCATATAACATTAAATTTTAAATCTTTTTCTATTCGAGCTAATAAAGTTTTACTGAAATTCTTACATTCTTACCAAATCATTTACTGTAAGTTAACAATCACTGAAACTCAAACTTTTTTCCCAATTACCTTACAGTTAATTCACTATTCCTTAAAATTCATGCTGATATAGATTTTTAATAAAATGTTACCATATAAATAAAAAAATAATAAATTTTAGATTACTAGGCTTCGATATAGAGTTTTTATAAAATCAAAACATCTAAATTTATTAGCTAGTTTTCCAAAATGGTTTTAATGTACTCAAAAGAGAACTAACCTTTGTTAGAATTAAATTTTTTTTTTGTTGGTGTACCAAAAAAATATAGCCTTCAAATGCAAACCAAGCAAATTTCACAGTAAACAGGCTTATCTGTTTTTAATAGACCATACCGTAAAAGGATATTATGAAGTCATTCACTGTAGGCCTTCACGGAAATCAAAGCATACATTTGCTTTTCTTCGTTTACATACATAAGGCTAGTGACTCAGATGGGAACACCCACACAAAATACTTTGAAAAACCATAGTCAAACGACTAATAGGAGAAATTTTTTTTTTTTGTCTTTTGAGAGCGGACCTCACCTACGAGGGCCATCCTTCCAGGCAGATAAAATACTGCCCTCCACAGGCCATCACAAGTCTACAGCGAGTGAAACACATCCACACGCAATGAGAGCTCGTGATGCTCTCGAAGGAGAAATTATGAATTAATTTGTTTAGTTCCATTATAGACTTTAACTACCTTATTGTTTCATGTTTAGTATATATATATATATATATATATATATATATATATATATATATATATATATATATATATATATATATATATATATATATATATATATATATATATATTATATATTATTATTATTATTATTATTATTATTATTATTAAGGGAAATGTTCTTTCCCCAAACAGAAATGTAACATGTTTTGAGGTACAAGAATATTATATTATATATATATATATATATATATATATATATATATATATATATATATATATATATATATATATATATATATATATATATATATATATATATATATATATATATATTATTACAGTTAAGATTTGCCGGCAAAACTGAAATAAATAAAAAAAAATATAAGGCACATGCTACTTTAAAAAAATCATATAAAACATTTACATAATATTTAAATAATATATTTAAATATACCTTGGTTAACTACAAGTACATCTTACCATTTGCATAGAAAGTAAACAACCAGAGGTGCTAGAAGGCACACTCCTATTTACTTTTAATCTTTCTCGATTGGTTAAATTATGATCACGTGTTCAAATGCATGTAGCACTTACATGGCTCCATCAAAATTGGTATAATTTTTGACCAAAGATTGGCTCCTTGGTAGGTAATTATTAAAGCCTCGGAATAAATGAGTTTTTCCAATATCAATGGCTTTCTCTTTCTCTTCCGATATTTATATAAATTCGAATTACCGAGTCTCAACACTTTACCTTTTTTCACTGGTCGTCTTGATTTACCATTTTCTGAGTTTCTGTGCTAGTTTTTAATCTATTTCTTGTCTCAGTTACGTCCTTGACTGTGAGAGACATTCTGCAGTTTTCTTTCCAAATCTTTTTTGTAATTTGATCATTGCCACGGCTCGTTGCGTTTTATAACCATTTGAAATATATATATATATATATATATATATATATATATATATATATATATATATATATATATATATATATATATATATATATATATATATATATATATATATATATATATATATATATATATATATATATATATATATATATATATATATATATATATATATATATATATATATATATATATATATATATATATATATATATATATATATATATATAAAGTATTTTCACTTCAAAATTATATAGGCTTACCATGTCTGATGACTCAATTATAAATTTAGTAAAAACAATTACGTTAATCCCGAAGGACTAATCATATTTTCTTTTTTAATTTGTGGTAATCTTACTGAATATTAATTATTATTAAAACAAATACACCAGATCAAATTTATTTACCATTTCGGCATCATAACTAATTAATGAGTTACCCTTAGAAGTCATATCCATGGATTCATCTGAAAACAATTTTTCTAAACTGTTACCAATATTTGACAACAAGTGCATTAAAATTCCATCCAAGGAATTAAAATATGACTTTAAAAGATATTATATAAACTTGCTGCAGAATTTTGCTCAGTTTAAATTTTAAAGCTTTTACCTGAAAGAGAAGATTTGAAATTAGCGATACAATTAAATAATTTAGAAATCTTATTATGGTTATTTTCGAAAAATGTTGGTTCTTGAAGTTCCTTAATATATAGATATATATATATATTTAAGAACTGTAGAGGTAAAGTAGGAGATTTATTTGAAAGATTACTGTAATAAATTTTAATGAAAAGAGAATATTTCAACTCACCCATGAAAATGACTTGAACTCTATTTACGAAAAAATATAAAAATTACTACATTTGAAATGCTTTAAAAACCATTTGGTTTTCATTGAAACTGTTGAAAAAAGTTTGGAGTTAGCGCCAGAAGGTGACAGTGCCAAAAGTGGCAACAAGTTAGTGAATCCACCAGGGTTAGCATAACGAAAATCAAATTATATAAATCAGTTGATTTTTAAAGGGATTTCTTAAAAATAAAATTTACGATTTTTTTATTTTATTGATTTTTTTAATATTTTTAATTTTATTGATTTTTATTTTTATTTTTTTAAATAATGTCACTGTCTTCATATTTTTAAGCTCACAATATCATAAGGGAACTTTAAAAAAAGAAAATAAATTAAAATTAGAATAATTTAAATATTTTTTGAGCTGGGGAAAAAAATTAATCAACTTCCAACGATATATTTTGCTAAATTATTGAAACTTACAACACTGTTTTACTTTTGAATTCTGTCTTTAGATATTTACTGTAAAAAGAGGATTAGTTATAAAAAATTTATTAATTTTAAAATTTCAATAAAAATATTTTTTTAAAAAAATTTTGTTACTATTTATTTATTTATTTATTTATTTATTCTAATTTATTTTTTGAAAGCTGTGCAAGGAAGACCGTGACCGTGAAAATTTAAGTTCTGAGAGTCAAGGTTGGGATTTTTAAAAATTATATATATATATATATATATATATATATATATATATATATATATATATATATATATATATATATATATATATATATATATATATATATATATATATATATATATATATATATATATATATATATATATGAATCAAATTTTAAAAAATCATATTTTTCTTTTTTGATTTTATTGATTTTTTTAATTTGCAAGTTTTTTTTTTATTAGTAAACTTATTAGCCTAAGTAATTATTGATATGTAAGTATAGTAAAAATAAATAAGTATAATTAACTAAGCAGCTTATTTAAGTAAGTTATTTAAATTATAATTTTTTAAAAAAGTACAAGCTATTTTTTTTTTTTTAAATAAAAAAATGACGAAAATGCTACTGATAGAACCAATTCACTGCATTTAAATTTTAAAGAAAACAAGTAAACAATATTATATTAAAGATATTTTATGGTTTTGTGCTGTTATTTAATTTTTATTATTATATTATTAAGATAAATATTAAAATTAAAAAACAGTATTTTTAGCGTTATATCAGGGTTCGCATAATAAAATTTAAATTAAATAGATCAATTGATTTTTAACGGAATTTTATTGATTTCATTGATCTTTATGATTTAAAAATGTTTTATTTAAAAAAAAAAAAAAATAGCGTCACTTGTCTACATAATTTTAAGTTCAGAATATCATAAGAGAACTTAAAAAAAAAAAAAAAAAATAAAAATTAGAATTAAATTTTATTAATATGGGAAAAAATTAATCAACGTCAAACGAAATTTTTTACTAAATTATCGAAACCTGTAGCACTGTTTTTCTTTTGAATTCTGCCTTTAGATATTTATTTATTTTTTTTTTCATATTTTTAATATGGCTTGAAAGGAAATTAATCTTAAGTTAGAAATTCATTATAAAAATGTTCAACTTGAATGTAGTATTTTTAGCTGTTTTTCTCTATTTATCTTCAATTAAGTTTTAAACAATATTTTTTAAAATGATCTAGTCGATAAATTTGAAAAATATATTTTATCTTTTTCAGGAACACTTGTAGAATGTAAAGTTTAGACATAATATCCGAAAAAGAAGAAGATAAAAATCTTCTTCTGTAATATCCGGAGGTGGATAAGGTGTAGCATAGGGACGGACAATGAACGTACATTTCGATATATCGATATATCGATATTATCATATATATATATATATATATATATATATATATATATATATATATATATATATATATATATATATATATATATATATATATATATATATATATATATATATATATATATATATATATATATATATATATATATATATATATATATATATATATATATATATATATATATATATATATATATATATATATATATATATATATATATATATATATATATATATATAGTGAAGCTCTCAGAAACCTTTTATGGGAGGGTGGGTGGACTTAAGTGGATCTAGATTATAAAAAAATATTTTCCCGAAGATATTGAAAGACATATTTGAAAATAGTATATATATATATATATATATATATATATATATATATATATATATATATATATATATATATATATATATATATATATATATATATATATATATATATATAATCACTCACAAGAACATTAGGTTTATAAATAATAATAATAATAATAATAATAATAATAATAATAATAATAAAATAATAATAATTAATTTTATCGTAAAATTTTTATATTATCAAATTTGAAACGAATTCATAGATTTAAAATTTTGGCAAACGATCGATTATTTTATCGATAATCGATCAAACAAAGAAGGTAGGAAAATTTATCAATACGAAAGATTAGAGTATTCGTGTTATAAAAATAGGGGTTATTATGTTCTAGTATGAAATGAAAATTATAAAAGAGTTATTGTAGGTTTTTTGCTGTATTGATTATTATAATAAAAAGATTAGGTTAATTTAAGGATTTTGCAATTAATGATGTTATAATTTTTAATCATGCTAATCACTGCCTTAAATCCTTATGGTTGGCTGGTTATCTAAATTCACTTTTTTTTTTCGTGGGTTTTATAAATTATATATATTACTTAAAAACTTAACTGATCTTACTTTACAGTATATAATATTTTACTTTTATTACATATATTTATGAAAAACTGTTAATGACATATACTGTATTGGAAATATCCAAGAAAACTAGGTGACTTAAGAAGGCACATTGATCTGACAAATTGTCTTATTTTCAATCCCAGAATTAAAAATAAGACAATTGTCCAATTCTCAATATTTTCAACCCCAACATTGTCTTATTCTCAAGATTCAGAATGAACCATGTCAGTATCATTAATTAATACAATTTTATAAACAAAAGCATAAAGAAGTTACCCTAAACTTTAAAATTGATTAGTTTTTTTATATCAGAATGGTAGACATATGAAAAATAATTTGGTAATTTAAAATGGAACAACAAATCTTTTTAAATTTTCAACTCAACCTACCCACATAGAGGAAATGATTGTAACATGATTTTTTTCGGTTATCAGCAAATGGTAAAGGATTTTGTAAGAAAAAAAAAAATAATAAAATTTCAAATGATTAAAATATTTTATTTTTTTTTCCAATATGGTGTATCATTTCGTCTGCTGCTAATTTGATTGTCCTATTTAATGATGTAATATCCCTTCACATTTTTTTTTATAATGTTGCTTAATTGTATTCAAGACTATATATATATATATATATATATATATATATATATATATATATATGGCTTAGGTTAAGTTATTTGACCTTGTATATCGATATTTCTATATCAATATTTTGAAATTACTGTATCACAAGGCAACTTCGGAAGTTCAGGTTATGATAAGTCGAACTAAGTATGGTAGAGAACTAAATAATAATAAAAGTAGTAATAATAATAATAATAATTTGTATAAATGAAAATATAGCAAAATAATAGTAACACAAATATCAAAAAATTTGCATTGATATATTGGTTTCCATATATCAATATTTCTATTTATTGAAGGTCAGACAACTTCTTAACCTTTGCACACCATATATATATATATATATATATATATATATATATATATATATATATATATATATATATATATATATATATATATATATATATATATATTTTTTTTTTTATATCAAAATTTTATTTTTTATTGATATTTTTTTCTATCAATTCAAAATATTTTTAGTAATATCTTCTATAGTGACAAGTTGTACTTTTCTGTATTAAGATGAATGTTAAGGATATAGGTAAAATTTGTTTCACAGATTGGATTCTTTTTGCATTTTTGCAATATTTTAAATTATTAGTTACTGAAAAGAGTGTGACAAGTATAAAAAAAATGTGATAAATCAAAAAGGTATATATATCAATATTGATCCATCTATTCGTTAGGCCTGTATCACACAGCAATGTCACTTGTTCAAATTTTAAGTTGAATTAAGTATGCTAGAAAATAAATAATTAGAAATAAAATGAAAGCTAAATGATGATAATAATATAAATATAAAAAAATTTATATTAATATATCAATATTATGATATATTGATATTTCTATATATCAATATTTTTATATATTAAAAGGTCAGACAACTTCTGAACCTTTACCATATATATATATATATATATATATATATATATATATATATATATATATATATATATATATATATATATATATATATATATATATATATATATATATATATATATATATATATATATATATTATATATATATTTATATATATATATATATTATTTAAATAAAATTTATAATATTTTTAAATTTTTTTTTTTGAAATATACTGTTTATTATTCATGCATATTATTATATTACAAGATGCAAATGAATGGTATACAATCATATATTTACAGGGGATGGAGTCCCCTTTACCCCTGACCTGTGAATACTAGTGATAAAATTTTTAATATATATATATATATATATATATATATATATATATATATATATATATATATATATATATATATATATATATATATATATATATATATTTTTTTTTTTTTTTTTTTTTTTTTGCCTTGAATCCGATTTAGCAACATTGTAAAAAAAGACAGTGAAAGGATAATAGTATTTGAATAGGATAATAAAATTAGAGGCAGGTGAAATGATATGCCATATTGGAAAAAACAACAAATTTTAATCATTTGAAATATTATTTTTTTTTAATTTGCGTTTTTTTTCTTAAAAAATCCTTTGCCATTTGCTGATGAACTGAAAAAAAATCATATTACAATCATTTCCTCTACGTAGGTAGGCTGAGTAGAAAAAAAAAATTTGTAGTTCCATTCTAAATTATTACCAACAATTTCTCAATCCAAATAAATTATCATTTTTATTATTTCTTTTATTATCCAGGTATTATCATGACATAAGAATATATATATATATATATATATATATATATATATATATATATATATATATATATATATATATATATATATATATATATATATATATATATATATATATATATATATATATATCCCAGATATATTTCAATTTTCTTAAACTTTCATATTTTGAATTATTAAAGTATATGTTATTGTTGATTTTGATTATCTGAAAGCTGTAACACAATGTCTTTTCTTAGAAAATGGACTAATTTCATAATTAAATAATGATCTGATTAGGGTTGGTATGATAAAAATCAAATTATATAAATCAGTTAATTTTATTATTATTATTTTTTTTTTTTTTATTATATCAATGTTTTTGATTTTAAAAGAAATTTCAGTCTCCATATTTTCAAATTCAAAATATCTTAAGAGAGATTAAAGTAAGAAAATAAATTAAAATTAATATAAATTTAGGCATTTTATTGGGCTGTGGGAAAAAATTAATCAACATCCTACGATAATTTTTTACAAAATTATTGAAATCTGCAACACTGTTTTACTTTTGAATTCTGGCTTTAGATATTTACTGTAAAAAGCCGGTGAGTTATATATAATTTATTAATTTTAAAATTTCAAAAGAAATTTTTTTTCAATTTATTTTTTATATATTTATTTTTTTTTCTTTGCAAGCTGTATGAGTAAGACCGTGACCAAACAACCTTTATTAATCACAAATTTCATTTAATTAATAAAAAATAAAAAAATAAATATAAGCTATCTATATTCATAAATATAAGCTCATTCAAAAAAGTTTGTTATTAACTTGTTCCATAGAATTATGTACTACAATAAAGGTAAATAAAAAAGGAACCAATAGAAATAAAATGCTTTAGGGATGAAATGTGCCTGCATTCAGCAGCAATCTATCTCAAAATTATTTTTTATTTTTTTTTAATTGATTTAATCAGACAAAAAAAATTAGTATTTTATTCAAAGCTCTTGACTATCTCTATTACTTATTTTCTAATTATAGAAAATATTGTTTTATTTTTCTTCAAAATTTAAGTAGTGAAAGTTCTAATGCTAAAAATAATTTTATTTTATTTTAATATTTATCTTAATATAATAATGAAAAATTAAATAACACAGAACCATAAAATATTTTTGAAATTAATGATATAATTTAGTTGTTTTCCTTAAAATTTAAATAGTGAATTCTATGTTGCATTTTCATCATTTTATATATATATAAAAAAAACTTTTTTAAAAAATTATAATTTAAATAACCTAATTAAGCTAATTAACTAATTATATTTTTTACTATATATTGTTAATTATTACTTATTACCTATTAAAATGACCTGTAACTAAAAAATCAAAAAAATAAAAAAAATCAAAAATTTTTAAATGATATATATATATATATATATATATATATATATATATATATATATATATATATATATATATATATATATATATATATATATATATATATATATATATATATATATATATATATATACACACCCCTGGGTCTGATATAACTTACAGAGCTTGCAGACTCTACCTTAATTCTTTTGGTTAAAGAGAGAAAATTTGGTGAACTGAATGTTAAATATAATTAGATAGATTTGCATTATCTTGGGTATTATTTAGTGATGGGATAATTAAGAATTTTTTTGATGATGATGGTTATAATAAATTTGATGATGACAATGAAATTGAAATGGTATATTTTTAAAATTTTCACTATTTTAATAATTTAACAATTTTATAATAAGGAAGAATTATAAATGTTTTTCTTTAATCAAATGTGTAAATATGTGTAATTTTAACATACAGTATTATTCAGGGTGTCTCACTCACTCTCTTTCTTAGATATAGGTTTATGGATATCAAAGTAGTAGACAAAAGTTAATAAAATTTACCACAAACAAGTACCTTGGTGTATGAGAATTGGACTGACATCACAAGTATTTGAAGTGATCGCCATTGGTATCAAGGCATGACTGCACACACTTTTTCATGTTACAAAAGATTGCCACCAAAATATTGGGAGTCACAGGGTTAATTGTCCCCCAATTGTGTTTTTTGGTTGCAGGTGAGATTATGTGGTTTATAACAAAACCCTTTCCTTTTCAACATGCCCCTTAGGAAGAAATCAGTGGTATAAGGTCAGGAGACCTTGGTGGCCAAAACTCATGGAAATGACCTATATATTCAAAGAAAGACTCAATTTGGTATATTCTGATATTGGATGTGTGGCAAGTGATGCTCTCCTGCTGAAAATAGCTAGTACAGAGCTCCTCAATCGTAATCCAAATGATTTATGAACTATTGAAGATGTTTGTATACAAATTGTATTAACTTATGACAAGTATTTTGATATCTTTAAGCACATATCTGTGACTGAAAGTGAGTAGGACACCCTGTATTATCTTCAAAACATTGATATTAAAATTTTTAATATGTGAGAACATGATATGGATAGACATGCAAAATTCTAGTACTTTAAATTTAGAACTCTTAAATTGTAATGCAGAAAAAATCTTTCTTATAGTTTCATGGGTAATTTGATGTTATCTTAGAGTATACATTTGGGAGCCTAGAGATATTTATAAGCCAATATATGTAAATTAATCTGCAAAACAATCAACAGAAAAATGACAATGACTATTGAGACAAAACTGTGCTGATTACAATTAATCGTCCAGTCACTAGTATTATTTAAAGACAGGAGTACAGCTAAAAAATTTTGAAATGCAGACAGTTAAGGTGCACTGTGAAATAATATTAAAAAAATAAAAAATGTTGCCCATATATTTAATCCTTTTTGTAAAGAAATTAATATACTGAAGAGATGTTTATGATGAAATGTTGAAGTTGATTAGTATTAAAAACAGAGGTGGCTTGTGATATGGTTGTAGGTTTGTGCAACCACCACTAGTGTGAAACTGTTATTTATTACTTTTTATTTCTTAAGTTTTTTAGTAGGTTTAAATACTTAATAATTTGCATCTTATTATAACACACTCCAATAAAGCATTATTTAATCTAAAAAAAAAAAAATCATACAATTTTGATAAGTTATTCCCAAAGAAGGAAATACTGTATTTGGTTGCATAAATTTAGCAAATGCATCCTTTAATATAATGGATGAGAGAATTGTGTGTGCACACTTGCCGCTTGAGCGTGTCTATTAGTATGATGTGGTTGCAAATGAGATGCAGCTGACCATGCAAACCTTTGCTTATATATAGTGCAAGAAATATTTTGAAAGAAATTTTAAGAAAAGTATTCATATTTCAATTTTTGTTTTATTTACAGTTTAGAATATTTTTATTTATTATTATTATTATACTTAATAATAATTATTATTTATATTATAATTATTATATTATATAAATGTTTTATATATATATATATATATATATATATATATATATATATATATATATATATATATATATATATATATATATATATATATATATATATATATATATATATATATATATATATATATTTACAGTGTCTAGAATGCGAGAGTATAAAATTGTGGTGTTAGGGATAGGTGGGGTGGGAAAATCTGCACTTACAGTGCAGTTTGTTCAAGGTATTTTTGTGGAGAAATATGACCCTACAATTGAAGATTCATATAGAAAACAAGTTGATGTTGATGGGCAACAGTGCATGCTTGAAATTTTAGATACTGCTGGAACAGTAAGTACATCAAAATTTTAAATGTTTTATAAACCCTGAGATAAAGTTGGGCTCAATAAATAGGAATATTTATTTTCTCTTTTGTTAGGTCCTTTTTTTTAAAGACACATTTTGAAATCCATAAAAAACATAACAAAAAATTTGCTTAAACTGTTTTTACATATTATTTTTAACTTGAGATTGAATATAGATGAAAATTATATTTTAGAGCTATTCATTTTTAATGATCTAAACATATTAAATAGTTAATGTCTAAACCAGTGTCAGAGAACTATCTTTGGGAAATACCCAAAATATATTTTACAATGCTTGTTACCCCCAAGACTTTAAAGAGAGAAAAACAAACTAGTTCCCTTTAAAACTGTAGCATTTCCTGCTTAAATATTTTTAATGTTGACTAATTCTGGAAAACACAGAGCACCTAAATTCAAAATAGTTTATTGAATTTGTTTATATAGATAATGTATTTATATAAGTTGAAAAGTACTTGTATGTATTATAATCAATTAATCAACTTTAATATAAAACACAAAATTAAACAAAATCAAATGAAAATAAACACCATGAAATATAAAAATAGTATGACAAAATCGCTAAAGATCTTAAAATGTTGGGAAAGTTAAAGGAAAAAAAAAAAAAAAAAAGGAAAATTAAGGGAAAAAAAAAACAAGTAGGATTTAAATTTTTTTTTTTTTTTTTTTTTTACAACCAATGTTATTATATTGGTCCCTAGTTTCGTGAGTATTAATTTAAAAAAAGATATTTATCTTGGGTGTAAAAAGTTAAGTTCTTAGTAAATTCATTTTTAGGAAAATATCAAGCAATAATATATATATATATATATATATATATATATATATATATATATATATATATATATATATATATATATATATATATATATATATATATATATATATATATATATATATATATATATATATATATATATATAGGGCGGGCTGAAAAGTAACACATGTTGATGCGTTGCTAAGCAATGGAAATGGGTATAAACATGTTGAGACCTGCATTCAAAAGATTGAAGCTTTAAGACTCTACCCTTAGGCTGGTAATTTCATTCTGACAGCATTCTGGAATGTGGAGGGCCTCTTCTATTTGTAATTTTTGATGCAAGGGCATGACTGTAAACTCTGATCGTTATTGTGAAACTCTGTGCAGAAATTTAAGAGCCGAATCCGTCTAATAAGACCAAACCGTACTGTTTTCCTCCTGCATCATGACAATGCTTGACCACATTGCAGTACCCAGAGTCTTCAGAAGCTTCAAAACTTGAACTTCGAGGTCATTGATCACCCACCCTTCAGTCATGATCTGGTCTCCATTATTTTTCACTTTGATTTCAAAATTTGAAGGAGAGTCACTAGGGAGTGAGATTTGATTGAGATTATGAGGTGAAGAAATGAAAAAATCAGTAGCAGACTGGTTCCAGAAAATAGATCAAGACTTCTTTTCAACTGGTTTCGAGAAGTGGGCTCAATGTGTACAGAAATAAATTGATGTTTGAGGAGATTATTTAGAAAAATAATATTACATGTTCATTGAATAAACCTTTGAACTTCTTTTAGTCTTTGTTTCATTACCTTATCTACAGTGTATGAGATTTTATCACAGAACATGCGTTACTTTTCAGCCCTTCCTTATATATATATATATATATATATATATATATATATATATATATATATATATATATATATATATATATATATATATATATATATATATATATATATATATATATATATATATATATATATATATATATATATATATATGAATATGAAGTTGTATTTATGAAATTAATCATATGAATAATATGTAAAAGAACTTAATGCTTGATAATATTTTAATCGTTTTTGTGACATTTACATTGTTTGTTTCCCAAGGAACAATTTACTGCTATGAGGGATTTGTATATGAAAAATGGACAAGGATTTGTCTTGGTGTACAGCATCACCTCACAGAGTACATTTAATGATTTGCAAGATTTAAGAGAACAGATTCTTAGAGTGAAGGTAAAGTTATTTTTGTTTTAATTATTTTTTTTTGATTAGGTGTAAAATTGTTCCAGTCTTTTATGGACTTTATGAAAGATATTTTTTGTTAGTTCTCTGTTTTTTTTTTGTTTTTTTTTCATCCAGGAAATTTCTTTATACATTTTTGTTTCAAGATTTGTATTGAATTCTATTTTAAGTTTTATGTTTTATTATAATATGCGGTTTCAGTTATACACAATTGGCTATCCTAAAACCATCCCACAAAAGAAGACAGAGAATAAGAAAAATGCATGTATATCATTTGCAGTTCTGATTAATATCGTTAAATATCATAGCAATTCGTAACAACAACCTTCTCCTTACTCATTCATTTGTTTATACACAAATACCAATCTTACACATTGTTTTCCTTTTTGTTGTTTGAAAAAGTTTCAGTGTAATATCAGTGATATTTTTTCAATAGTAATAACCCTAGAGTACAAGGGTAAAGACGCTGGTAGCTCTTATAAGACTACAGAAAAAGTTTATAAATAAGGAAATGCTGTAGTATAAATATGATCT
>SEYY01000449.1:85653-103153 GCA_009176605.1 Armadillidium nasatum | reverse complement strand
TTCACACTATATTATTTTATCACATATATCATAAAAATATTACCATATTCTAGAAGAATTTTCATTCTTTTTTTTATTGTATTAGAAATGGTATTTGAGTTAATTCAGATAATGTAGCTTATATTTGTCGAAGGTCCCGTGTTCGTTCCCTAGTAAGAAACTATCCGGAGAAATTCCTACCCCCCCCTCCCCTAAGTAAGGGCAAAAGCCGGTGAAGTTTGAACATTTATAATAAATTGAAAATTTTTCTTGTTAATTAATTAAAAATGTGTTATTTTATTAGGTCCTAAAGTGGTTTTTATCTCTGATTCGATATTAGATTTGTTGCCTTTTAGCAAAATTCAGGATTACCAAAATTTTATTATTTTGCTTACTTTCAATTGCTATAAATTTAAGAAACTATTATAAGAATTTTAGGTTTTCATCCCGAAGTAGTTTTAAGACAATGATCAGTTAATTTTTCTTAGGATTACCCTTTATTTTCATTTATAACACTCTGTTCTATATAACTTTGGATTCTTTATTTATTGGTGTACAAATGATTGTCAGGTGTCTGAGTTAGAAGAGGGATGTAGTTTTTTTCCGGAAATTTGTTCCTATTAAATTTATAAAAAAAAAAAAATGACGTCAATTATTGTCAAAATCAATTTACAATTATCAACTTGTTTAACTGTCTTAGTCATTATTTGTATGGTTTTTAAAATTTGTTAAATTTTAAATAAATTAATGGCCTTTTAATTTCTATGGATTTTGAAAACAAACATGAATTTTGTTGTTAAAACCAAAGGTCGAAGCTCTTTGTTTACTAATGGTTAATGGTCGTACAGCTAGTTCTTCTTTCTACTTTCAGAATATTTGACTCCAACAACTTAAAAATAATAATATTTAACGTCATTCGTTAGTAGATTCCATTTGATGTTTGTGGGTGAAACAAAATTATAACGAGCTTAATGTATTTTACATAATTTTATTAGTCTTATGTGGACAATATATTCACTTTCTTTAAATAGGGAAAATAATAACTTTGATATTGTTTGTGTAAGTCTACAAAGGGAAATAAATATTTGTTTCCATTAGTGTACATTTTTAAAGTCTTTTGGAGAAATATTAGTTTATTATAACATGCATTGAAACTCTCTTTCTCTTCTAAATTTTATATATATATATATATATATATATATATATATATATATATATATATATATATATATATATATATATATATATATATATATATATATATATATATATATATATATATATATATATATATATATATATATATATATATATATATATATATATATATATATATATATATATATATATATATATATATATATATACGCAGTTCGTTCTTACTTGCATTCTATTATTAGATAAATTTTGTCCTATACTACTAAAGGATCTTTTCTAGTGTACTACACAACCTTGCTATGTAAGACCAGTAAACATAAAAATCACTTGGTTTTATAGTTATATTGTAAACTAAATGTACTAAAGCTAAATACTAACAAAAACTATAGTTCATTGTTAGTGAAATGTGAATAGATAGTACCTAAAACCGAACCACTATAGTTAATTGGCACAACGTTTTGTTGAGCAAGTTCTGGTGTACAGGGTAGAAGACAAGACATGGCAGATCTTGGAAACTTTTATAATTTATTTCCCTTCTCGTGTTTAATGCCAAGCACACTTAGTTGAGAGGTTGGAATCTAATTACTGCTTAATGTGGGCATTCTTTCTTTTTTAATTAATTCTCGCTATTTTATCACACATCTCTACTTAAACTGATTTCTCTTCGATACATTTGAGTCTCCGAATAAAAAAAAATAAAGAAAATGTGAAACATTTTCTTCATTAATTTCCAATGGAAAATAATGTTAAGATAAGAATATTGTAAAATTTAAAATCAGTATTGTATATCTTTTAAAAACAATATATGTCACAAAAACGCCTGATGAGTGCATAAAATGCTCAGTGAAACTGGAGGTCACTTTGTTTTAATACTTAAAATGTCGAGGAAAAAAAAAATAAAAAAAAAATCATTACAATGTTAATACTATTTTTATTTTTTTTTAAATATAAAATTTCGATTAGAGCATTCTGACAGTTTTACTTATTTAAAATAATGAACATGACCAGTTAAGGTATGAAATAATAATAAATTAAGAGTAAACTTTATGAATTAAGTACCAGAAGGAATTTTAGTTTGTCTTTAAAAACTTAAATATTCATCAGAGATTATTTTACTTTTTATGTATTATTATTGGATGGACTCAGCTTACTACTAACTACCCTTTGCTCTTTCTTACTTTCTTAACATATTATCATCATCCTACCTTTGCATGTTTTCTTATTCTCTATTACCTTTTATTTTTTTTTATCACCAACTTCAATCATACAGAATTATATGCAGATTACTTTACGATTAATTTATTTGCAAGTTTTTTTTTTTGTTTTTGCCACTTCTTCACAGGATTTTGCGATTTATTTTACAGAATGTTCAGGGTCTTTCTAATGAAATTTCCATTTGACATTCACCATTTTTAGGCAATTTATTTTTTTAAAAATACTTAAACATCTACAGTCTTCTTCCACTTTTATATACATTTATTTTCATGTCATTTATGAAGAAAATTTACCTTTTTATATCTGCACATTCCATTTCCTCTGTTTAATATATATATATATATATATATATATATATATATATATATATATATATATATATATATATATATATATATATATATATATATATATATATATATATATATATATATATATATATATATATATATATATATATTATATATATATATATATATATTATATATATATATATTATTATATTTTTATTATTATTGTAATAATAAATATTTTTCTTGTACGTTTGAATATTTCGTATTTTTAGTCCAATTTTATTAATTAAAATTGAACACTTGGTGGAATTTTCAGTTTTTATATATATATATATATATATATATATATATATATATATATATATATATATATATATATATATATATATATATATATATATATATATATATATATATATATATATATATACCTTAATAATTTAAACATGAAAGACTTGGAACCAAAAAGAATGATTTTTTTTTTTTTACTGTAATGTAAATACTGTATTGGCCTTATTTTTTTGATAATTAATTTCCGTGATTATTATCATTTCAAAGTACTTTTTGAAAATTTTAAATTTTTGGGCTGTCACATACGCTTACAGGTTTTTATTATTACTATTATTGATTTCTTTTTTTTCAGTTATGAGATTTACTGCCATATATTTGTAGCTTTTAATTTGATGTGATTTTTTTTTTTCTGTTAATTTTTGCTGCTTTTTCATTTTGATGAATAAATTATGAAATTTTATCTTTATGAAGAATCTCATTATATATATATATATATATATATATATATATATATATATATATATATATATATATATATATATATATATATATATATATATATATATATATATATATATATATATATATAAATAAATATCAACACTTTTAAAACTTTCTTTTAGCCTAGGTTGGGTCGGGTAGGTAGCAGCAGAAGTCTTCGAGTCTCATGATGGTTATGGATGTTCCTGAGAACAGGAATAA
This sequence comes from Armadillidium nasatum, assembly GCA_009176605.1. Classification (NCBI taxonomy): domain Eukaryota; kingdom Metazoa; phylum Arthropoda; class Malacostraca; order Isopoda; family Armadillidiidae; genus Armadillidium; species Armadillidium nasatum. The sequence continues at coordinate 99,515 of SEYY01000449.1, read as the reverse complement.
TTCTCATTTAAGGATTAACATAATATAGAAGTTGAAAAGTTATTGAGGAACTGAGTGAATCGACCTTTCCAGACAACTAGAGCCAGTTTAGTCGTTTTACTACAGATGTCTGTGCAGATTACATTATTTACAAGACCTTTTCTGTCTCATGTGAGTATCCAAGGGAATGAATTGGCTGACGACCTGTCACGCCTCCACCTATAGGACGAACAGTAGACGATACATACCTGATGACAATCTAATAGGATATCTCTTATCTGCAGATTTCTTAGATTTAAACAGGGCTTCTTCACATGCTGGCAGGAATGTTGGGCGGGTGATTGTCGTGGTGGAAAACAGCAGCATTAAGCCCCTGAAAAATTGGTCTATTTCACGTTGACACTGGGTGGTGAACCTGGCTTGCTTAAGAATCTACCATACTAATATATAGCTTTTTCATTTTGAGGGGCGATCCCACGAAATGGTCTTTCTGCAGCTATTTTTCGGTATACCATATCGTCGTTGGTTGCGAGGGTATCAAAGCTTCTATACTAATTTTTTCCAAGTCTTACTGACTGTATGAAAGTATTTATGTATACAGTTCTCTTGCTACTATGATATTGTACTATTATTTTTTTCTGGTTGTTACTAGGGAATGAATACTTGTTTAATTTTCAATGACAATCTAAATTTCATTCGTCCCTTGAACATCTTCAAAAGTCAAAATTATCAGTTGCATCCGAAGGCTTGGTTCTATTAGTTCCCCCAATCAGTAAAGTTAAAAAGGTTTGTGCTTAAGATATCCTTGCTGAGATGGGTTTCTCATATAACAGGTCAAGAACTAAACCAGGTGGTGAATAGTGTTTTAGGACCACAAAGAAATTAGTAATTATATTGAAATATATAGCATAGGTTGCATTTTTTTTTCCTTCACAAGAGAATGGCATTAATGTTTACCTGTTCTCATGTAACACTTATTATAAGATGCAATATGAACAAAAAAAAATAATTTTGAAATTAAAATACAATAGATATGATGATGATAATTCAAATATAAATTCTTGATAAAATATAAAAAAAACAAAACAAAAACTAATTAAGACAACGTTGGGTTAGTTTTCACAGATGCAAAGAAAAACTTCGTTTTTTTTTTTTTTTTTTGAAATGGTCTTCCATATCTAATCATATGTTATTGATGTTCATTTTTAAAGCTTCCGAACGAGAAGATTGATCGACATCACCTCCCAACTTTCTTATTTCTGCTGAGTGAAATTGTACTCTTCCTATTAAAAGTCTCGCTCATGGGATCAGAAAGCTAACCAAAATTTCTTAACCAACAAACTATTGAGGATACAAAATTTCATTTGAATTACAATTATAATCAATGTTAAATGAAAATCGGTTTTACAAAACATATATTTCCATTTTTTTTTTTACAGATTTAAGAATGGCAACGTAAGCTTGGTAAAACCAAGAATATATAATTTCTAAGAAAAAAAATTCCTCTTAATTTTATTTTATAAGATTAAGTATAGAATTTCGAAAATTATCTTTATGATAAAAATAATACAAACAGCTATTTTGAAGAAATCCTAAAGGATGGAGAATAACTTAAATTTAAAATTTTTTAATTTATAATAGAGGAAAAAAATAAGAAAATGGGTAGATTGCAAATCTATGAAAAATATACTGAACGACAGTAGCTTAAAGAAAAGAGGAGGTGGGGGGGGGGGGGGGAGATCAACAAAACTTTTCTGACAGTTTAAATGCAAACAAGTTGGCAACATGCACATTACTTCACGTAACAATACTACTTTTAAAAAACTGCTCATATATATATATATATATATATATATATATATATATATATATATATATATATATATATATATATATATATATATATATATATATATATATATATATATATATATATCAGTAATTAACAAACGAGTACCGATGCAGCAACCGGTTCAAGAACAAGCTGAGAAAATAGATGAAAAGAATTAAATCGATATTTAAAGCAAAAGCATTAACCGATTAATCATTAACATAAATGTTTTACGTAATCACTACAAGATCCGATTAATATTTGGTTTTTAACTAATTACAGCATTGACCCATTAACATTAACCGATTTAATCGTAGACTTCAAATCCATTACCTTCTGGTTTTAACTGATAAAACCGAAGTACACTACAACTAAGATGTACAACCTGTGAGAAAAGTTTTTTTTTTTTCTCTTTTAAGTAATAAAAAAAAAACAGACAATTGTTTAACTGTCAATTTCATTGCCCCCCAATCAAAACTTTCAAAATCTTCCTGTAAATAAGCTTATACAGCTGCCGGAAGACCATATAAGCTCAACTATAAACTTGCAATAATAAAAAATAATAATAATGACAATAACAATAAAAAAAAAATTATTGTCGAAATTTGTTAACTAAAGTATAAATAAAAATGTATCTATCTCCTTTCAAAAAATAATAATAATAATAATGTGAGACACTGATGAACTACTTATTTAAAACGATGCAGAGGAGAAAGATTGATCACAGATGTATCTAATATATATATATATATATATATATATATATATATATATATATATATATATATATATATATATATATATATATATATATATATATATATATATATATATATATATATATATATATATATATATATATATATATATATATATATATATACAAAAACATAGGATATAGGAAGTATATAAATACGATGTGAACAGGCAATTTACGTAAGCATTTATAATATATAAACTAAAACCCGAATAAAAACTTAACAGACACTGTCTTATTGTAGATATATTTTAAGATTAAAAAAAAAAAAAATTTGTCATGGACTTGAGTAGTAACATAAGTAAGTGTAAGCTTAACAACACACGTTTGCTACCATGTTTTCTTCTGACGAATATTTTTAAATACAAGTCTATCTACTTTATACTACCTTTAAACATGTACTTTTAACTTTTTTTTCTTCTTGTAAATAGAGAATTATGGATATTCTTCAAATGTCTAATGTACGATTCACTAGTGTAAATTTAACACAATATATTCTCAAATGCAATCTACAATATAAACTACAAAAAGGGGAATGCTTACGTAATTAAACCTACACTAGTCTGTCATTCCCATCCCTGCCCTTAAACACACAACAATAAGAGTAACTAAAGAAAAGATCACAGTTGATGTCAGACTTCTTAGAGTATATGAGCATTAGGCTTACATTGGCCCCTTTCGTTCTGTACTACCCTAAGAGGAAATCATATAAATGTCTCTACCGAAGAAGCTTCTTGTTTAATTCCCATCCACCTTTCCAGGCTGGTACTCAATTTAACCCTAGGAAGTCTGGTCTCGTTCTTTGGCAGATTTAAATAGTTCTCTTTTCTCCTGTGCTGTTCGCTTCGAGTCTAATTCTTTATTGCTATTACTAGTATGTTTTTCTTTTTTCTTCTTTCCAGTTGGGGTGTTAGGGCGTGAACCATCTCTACTCTCGTTGCAACTACTACTCATACTGCTACTGCTATTACCGCTTTGACTGCTACAGATACTTTCCTTATCTTTTGACTGAGGTGGGGAGTTAGTTTTTATATGCTCATCAGGAAATTTTTCTTTTGAGGTCTGGGAAAGGACTTTTTCATCCTCTTTGGATGGTGATAAACTCGTTGTTGGAAGTTTTTCGTCAACAGTCTTATCTGGCGAGTCAAGTTCTTCAGGGGCTTCCTCTAGGGTGCTTGGCGTCAAAGAGGTAGATGAAATGCAAACCCCAGTTGAGAACCGCTGAGTCGATGACGAGGATTGTGTTGTTATGGTTACTCTAGGGGCATTCGTAACTTTTGGAGGTGTAGCAAGGGGGCTGATAGTAGGAGGCGCTTTATTTTCTGCACTACGAGGGTGAAGTCGATCTGGAGAAAGCGCCCGACGCAGAAGAGGAGATCCAGGTTCAGCACTTTTAGGTCTGTTTAGACATTTTTTTGTGGCAGCTGGAGTAAGGGTTGATCCTGGCGAGTAACTTTGCGTAGTGTTCGACGATCCAGGGCAATGATGATGGTGGTGGTGGTGGTGATGGTGGTGATGAACAAGAGGGGAGGGAGATCTCGTGGGAGAAGCAGGAACTGGAGATGGAGAAGGTGTTCGTGCAAGTGGAGACACAGGAACGTGACCTATAGATTTTTTCCGATTAGGAGATCGATAAGATTTCACATTTGAAACTTTGTGATTTATAACATGCAAAGACGACGGCCTTTGGTGCAACGTAGATGATGATGCTGGCGAGTTCGGTACAGATGAAGATGGAGAAGATGACCCAGAGGAATTGGCTGTGGAATGGGAAGAATCATTCTGGGTAAAGAGCCGAGATGAGGGAGGTGAGTGTGGAGATTTATAACAGGTAGTTGTAGATGTAGAACTTCCTTCTTGAGACGAAACACTTCTCGTTAATGACTGGAAGCTTCGACTTGGAGTCAATATAGTCGGAGATCCAACAGCAGCCAACTGAAAAAAAAAAAAAATTCAAATTAACATAATAAAGTGAAAGAGGACAAAGAAATAAAACCAAGAGTAATATTAATAATAATAATAATGTTAAAGTATTAATAAAAAATATAAAAAAAGGCAAAGCAACTAATATACAAAGTATTAAAATAAAAGTATAACTGTGCACCATCAAACCATACCAAATGCGTAGAATATGTAGGAGCAAATTCTGGTGATAAAACTGGCGCGGATTGCGGGGCTGTGAGCTGCGGAGGAGTAAAAATGCAAATAAAAGATTATGTTAAGATTTGGCGGGGAAAAAAAGGAAGAAAGAAAACCCTTCTACAATGAAGGCAAGGAAGATGGTAGTTAAGCAATGCAATAAAGAAATAAGTCTAAAATATACTTTAAATATAAAGTGACTCATGTGATGTGTAATACTACAAAAGTGTATCATATATATATATATATATATATATATATATATATATATATATATATATATATATATATATATATATATATATATATATATATATATATAATTTGTACAATATGAAATATAATGTTTTATTAGCTAAAAACATGCTTCAACACCCTTGTTTCTAATCATGCAAATTTTATAAACTGTTACGAAAGGAAATAGATTTAGGCTTTAACTTATTTAACTAATAATAATAATAATAATAATATTAATAATAATAATAATAATAATAATAATAATAATAATAATTATAATAATAATAAATTAGGTATGCTTTATTATTATAAACAATTTTTGGACTTTTTTAAGTTACAAATTGATTGGACTGTGGCATCATATCACCAAAGGGAAACGTTAGTTTTAGAGTTCTTATATATATATATATATATATATATATATATTATATATATATATATATATATATATATATATATATATATATATATATATATATATATATTATATATATATATATATATATATATATTATTATTATATGCTGTATAGTAGTAGATTTTCCTTTGAAAATATTAATTTTAATATTAAAAATTAAGTGGAATGGGGTGAGGGGAGTCTGGTGTAACTAAAAGCATGGCAGAATTCTAATTTAAAAAGAATTTTTTTTTTTTTTGTAACTTTTTAAATTTTTTTTTATAAAAAAAAAAAAAAAAAAAAAAAAAAAAAAAAAAAAAAAAAAAAAAAAAAAAAAATAGAAAAAAAAAATTTATATATATTTTCTTTCTAAAATAAATATAAGAAAATAAAATGGCGTAGAAATACAAGCAATCAATAAATTCTTTAAAAATTACTTTTAAAAGCAGTCTAATAAAATATATATAATAAAAAAAAAATCAAACTACTACTAATAATATATTAAAAAAATTTTAAATGATTACAAAATTCTACTCTATTTAATTAATAATTTTTTAATGAAAAAACAAAATCAAAATTAAAATCAGTCCAAAAGGCATCAATGACTGAAAACGCACCTGTTGAACCTCTTGAGGAACCCTCTTGCTGGAGATCTTCCTGATTAAGGACGTTCTCCTCTTCTTATCAGCAAGATCTTTTTTCCTGTGTCTTCCTTTTCCAGGAAGTCTCTTGGCTAATTTCGATGAACTCAACGCTCGTTTCCGCCCTCCTAAAATTAATTTCAAATAAATATTCATATTTTAATTAATTATTTTAATTAATATAGCTAATAACACTAATATTTTAATTGATTCAAAGTACTGAATAATGATAATGATAATAATAAACTGCACTCCATTAGGAAAATTACTCCATATTAAAAGTAAATATATATATATATATATATATATATATATATATATATATATATATATATATATATATATATATATATATATATATATATATATATATATATATATATATATATATATATATATATATATATATATATATATAACTAAACGAAACTAAAATAAAATATATCATTGCCTGCTCTAATCGAAGTTTGATCTAAGGGAACAGCCCTTAAGGTAACATGATCGGTTGAACCCATTAGGAGGGTTACCACTTGCGTATGGAACATTCCCTGAATCGCTTCCCCATTCAAATGAGTTATTAAATCTCCTGGTCTAAGTCCTGCGTCGAAAGCCGGACCTTTAACATCCACATCCTGCAAATGTCAATACAAAATCATATTTAAAAACTACATCCACATTACCAACCAGTATCAGCTGATCATTAAAAGATATTTACAAAATCCTATTCCTACCGTTAATAAAATATTAACAGGTGCGTATGTGTAGGGAGTCTCGATACCACTCTTAATTACTCGATACACTAATTCTCTACAACTCATAAAACAAAAAACTACTAATCCTTATTAGAAGGGTAGAATGGGATGTAGGTGTACATCCACAAACTATATAATAATATTAATTAAAAAAAAAATATGAAAACTTGCCTCTTCAAGATTTTCACACTCAATCTTTACCCCATCACAAACTTTTAATTATTTATTGGTTTCCCAACAATTTATCTCTTTCAATGAATTGTATTAATGAGATCTGCGAACTGGTATTATCAATTTTTTTTTAATCAAAATTGTGTATATGTTATTTCAGTTTCAAAAGAAATCTTACCGATACAAGATGATGGACTGTATAAAAATCTGTGTCACCAAAATAAACCCTGATGGCTCGAATGGTAAAACCAAAACCTTGGGGTCCTCTTCGAATAATAATTGGGGGTTTAAGGGAGTTAACCAGCGGTGATATTTCCCTCGAAGGAGATGCATCTCTTGATGAGGCTGTGCTTGATCCTCCTCCAGGAGATTGTAAAGGCTGGTGTGGGCATTCGTCTAGCAAAGTGAAATAAAACTTAAGGAATTGTCTTTTAAAATTAAGCTAAAAAATTAGTCTTTAAGGGAATAATAATAAAATAATACCTGCGGGAATCATAAGTGAAAGGCCAGAGGCTGAAGCACTTTTGATGACAGACCGATTTCTGGGTTTTACTGAAGGAACACTAATAGGAACACTTACTCTTGGAGGATTAGTAAAGTTGGGGGCTCTGGGTTTCTCGTCAACAGGTGACAACTCTCGAACTACGCTCGTGTCTGCGCAGGTTCTAAAATTACAAATATTTATAAAAGTAGTAATAATTTTTTTTTATTTAATTTATTACTTAAAAATAGTGCATTCTCGTATGTTTGTTGTTTGTTTTTTTTTTTTTTTGAGATTTTAAAATTCAGGCGTTTACTTTAAGAAATATTTAACACATTACAATAGTCGGATATGAATAGGAGTAAAGATAATGATGATGATGATGATGATGATAATAATAATAATAAAAAATAATAGTTACGTTGGAACAATAGTTTCTTCGTCTCCTGATATCGAAAATTTTGGAATGGCTGAGGTGGAATGAGAATGTACTTTTCTTCTTCTCTGAATCTGAGGAGAAATATCTTCACTTTCAGTTTGAGAAGATTCGGGTGTACTATGACTAACGGGTGCTCCAAAACTTTCATTACGGCTTTTGACACTGTAAAGTAAATTCATTAAATCATTTAACATTTCTTAATATTAAAATATATTTAAATGTATTAAACAATTAATACAAAAGCTAAAATGGTTAAACACTAATTTTTTAAGAACGTTAAAAAAAAATATTTAAATGCACTGAATGATATTAGCAGAAAAATATTTGAAGTAAAATACAAGATAAAAATTATCCATGAATGTTTACAATAAATATAAATAAAATATTTAAACTTTAGTTATATTTTGCCATTCAAAACCTTTCAACTTTAAAAGTTTAAATTTTATATTTCTGCTGCACAATTACAATCTAAATACTCTAACCTTTCTGAAGTATGCGAAAAATCTCTATTTTCTCTATCTGGAGTATTTGTGGAGGACTCTAAGGTCGACCTTGAAGATCGAGATGACTCAGATTGATCACTATGACCTGAATCACCACGAGAAACACTTCCCTTGTCCGCTTCTTCCTGTTCATTTTCATTGGCATCGTCTTCTTTTTCGCGACTTTCTGCAGCTTCAACTTCAGCCTAAAAAAAGGAAACATTTCAATAAATGTTATACAATACAACAACATAATTTGCAATAATATAAAATTCTTTAAAATAAACTTTTATAAACAGACAACAATTTTTTATACTTATAACTTTGTTAACGAAGCATAAAACTTATTAAGAATAAATATATGAAGGTCACAGTAAAAGGAAGTGGGTCGAATGGAATGAAATCGACAATGTAGAAGACGATTCATGTCAACTAAAATAACTTAATCTATTTTTCAGGAAAAATGTCTTGTAAGACTATTTTGAAGGCGCAACCAAAACCTAACGAAACAAAATCCTACTAGAATTAATTTAATTCAATTTCATTCGCTTCCCTTTACTACATTTGAACAACTAAAAGGAGTAAAAGACAAACCTGATGCGAGTGATCAGCAGAAAGTGATGAAGAAATGCGATATCTTGGAGAACATGATGAGAAAGATCCAAAAGCACCACTGCCAGATATGTTTTCAACTTCAGGCCCCTCTTCACTATCTTCTTCCAATTCATGATTGTACCTATCTAGCCGAGCTTTAGAGAAACGAAACAGAATTATTATTATTATAAGTATTGAAAGAAAGAATATGTTCATTTATTAAATTAATAGAGATGCTAAAATAAAATATAAATGTGTGCAGCATAGATAGAAATCTGCTTTTCCTATAGTCTTTAAATCGATCAGAGTATGAAGAAGGAAAAATACAAAATAAACAAAAATATGTAGAAAACGATATATATATATATATATATATATATATATATATATATATATATATATATATATATATATATATATATATATATATATATATATATATATATATATATATATATATATATATATATATATATATATATATATATATATATATATATATATATAGCGATCTTTATTGTCCTTAACACTGTCATAAGCATTTGTAAAAACTAAAATTGTGGATAAGCGTTTTTTTTTTTCTTTCTTTTTTTAGAATCAGTTTGCAACATATGTAAGTGTGATAGTATAGCCAAACTAGGAAAGAAATTTTGTTCTCTACACTTACTATCAAAATAACTTGTATCTTCTTCGTCGTTCAATTGTGGCACAAATTCCGCCTTCTGACGAAGAAGTGAATTCCAGTCAATACTGTTGAAGAAGAAATGTTCTTTGACCTCGGAGGCTCCACCCACAGTACCAAGACGATCGAGAGGGGAATGGTGGAGAAGAGAAGTAATTAAATCTTTGGCATCTTCGGCAACCGGCCAATCATCTTCATCTGGCCACTCTATATCATCTGTATTAACAATGATTATTATTATTAAAAACCTTTCTTGAAAATTTTGAATTTAAATACTGAAAATATTAAATACCTATACTCATTGGAGTTCATAAAATACAAAAAAAGCCAGTTTCCTACCATTGACAGTATGAGCAAAGAGTTCCTCTGGTGTCTCTCCAAAGAAAGGAACAACTCCAATAATAAACTCGTAGAGAATCACTCCCATGGCCCACCAATCCACAGGTTTTCCATAGCCTTGCCTATAAGACGAGTAGAATCATAAGCAAATTTCTTGCTTCATATTATGGAAAAACATTTTTAAAAGTCTATTAACTACAAGAAATTAATAATTTTCTTTTAAAAATATACCTGAGAATAACTTCTGGAGCAATATATTCAGGTGTTCCAAACACCTGCTTATCAGAGAACTGCCTCGTTTCCTTATCGATGTAGCCTTCGTATAAATTTGTCGCCAACGACATCAATCCCATTTTACTAAGTCCGAAGTCTGTTAATTTTATATGACCGAGAGCAGTTATGAGAAGGTTGTCGGGTTTCAAATCTCTATGTACTATTCCAAAGCTGTTTAATAATAAATAATAATAATAACTATTATAGTAATAATAACAAGCTCATATGCGTATCCCTACGGGATACGCTTATGGGCTTGTTATTATTATTATTATTTATTTAAAAAATTATTATTATTATTTATTTATTTATTATATTATTATTTAATATGGTCTTGTTATTAAAATTTAAATTAAAATAAAAAAAAAAAAAAAAAAAAAAAAAAAAATAATATATATATATATATATATATATTATATATATTATATATAATATATATATATATATATATATATATATATATATATATATATATATATATATATATATATATATATATATATATTGGTAAGCAACTTAATATAGGTTTGACCAAAATTCTTATAAAAAACAAATGAACGAAAAAAGTGAACGGAATAATATTAATAAGATATAGAATAGATAATAATAATAATAATAATAATTTCTAGAACTAATATATTCTCATTTTTTAATAAATCTTTATTTCCTTAAAAATTGCAAGCTCAATATCTTTCATCATTAAAAAAAAAAAACTTACCTGTGAAGATACTCCACTGCCAAAACTGTCTCAGCAAAATAGAACCTTGCCAAATCTGGAGGAAAAGGTCCCATCCCCTTCAGAAGACTCGCGCAGTCTCCCCCTTCAACGTATTCCATTACGAGACACAAATGACGTTTAGTCTCGAAACTACATATCATCGATACTACGAAAGGATTATCAGTAAAGCTCATAATATCTCTTTCGTTGAAAACTTGTTCAACCTGTCAAAATAATTTGGGAGAATTTAAATTTTAAATAAAGCTACTGAAGTTCAACACTTAAATTTAGTAACCAAAACTCAAAACCAATATCAAGATAAGAACATTGGGTAACGATATCCAACTAAGGATCTGCGTATCAAATCATCCATACATTTAAAATAATTTATCAGCACTATCTTTTTTCTTATAAATTAGCCAGCCCTAATATAAACTGGTATAGAATGGACCCTGAAGAATCAGTCCACGATTGGTTTTATAAAAAGCCTATAATCTGTGGAAAAAATCAAACGTTTCAAGCCCATGCAACCAGATCTTGTTTGTCCAAGTAACTTAAATTTTTACTCAAAAAATATTTCTCTCAAATTTGACCAAACATCAGAGTTTGCTAAAGCCGGCTCGGCTCTTGGGTAAAAAAAGAAAAGCTAAAACCAGTTATTAAATAATTAAAGTTTTAGGAGGAAAAAAAAAATTACAGACTGAAATTAAATGTCATGCAAATACGCGCAATACACATACTGAGGATTGTCAAAAAAGGTGAAAAAATCAAGAGTAGCGAGATTTTTGTCACCCATGCTAATAATATTCATAACTTCCAAGACTTATTGATTTCGCATCATTTTTTCTTAACTTTTATTACATTAACTATAACTTAAAAAAAAAAATTACATCACCATGTTTTTACAGATTTGATAGAAAACGTTTCTGTAATAAAATTTATTTATTAAATAATAATAATAATAATAATAATAATAATTCCTAACCTGGTTCCTTAACATTAAGTTTTGTTTACTAATTTTTTTCATAGCAAATCTTTCTGTGGTAGTTCTGTGTTTGACTAGATAAACTGCACCATAAGCCCCATTAGAAATTAATTTTATCATTTCATAGTCTTCTTCTTTTGGATTGGGTTGAGATGTGGACAAGTTTACACCCTGCGTCGGGGAGTGATCAAGAGTAATGGCAGCGCCACATGTAGATTCTAATGTCGAATTTCCAGCAGACAAAATACTTGCATTAGAAAAACCTTCCTCTGTATCCGCATCTCCAGCCAAATCATCGCTAAGCTCTACAAACAAAATAATAAAAATCAATATTCAGCAAAACAAATACAATTAAATTATTATTATTATTAAAAAAAAAAACAACTCATGATAATTTTTAAGCATTAGATTACCTTTTTCCCCTAAAATCTTACCTGCAAGTGGATCTCTATTCAGTCCAAGCTTCGTTATGATATATTGAGGAATATCAGTTTTAATTCCTTGACTAATTCTCGCCTGACCTTCGGCCTGTTCCAACAAATGATAAAACTCTTCAGGATCAAATTCTAAACACTCCAATAGTCTTGCTGGTCGAGACACTATTAAAAGTAGTTTCTTGATAAGACAAGTTAAATGAGCTGCTGCTTCGAGTGACTTTTCTTTTGTCTAGGAAAAAACAGGAAACTATTAACTGGAAGCATTAAAAATTATTCACATTTGTTTCAAAATCTTTACCTATATATGGTCATTCCAGAAGAGATCAACCAAAAAATGTATAAACCTACATTACTATATGTCAGATTTTGATTAAAATCTGTGTACAGGGTTAATTCCCCTGGAAATAACACTGGTGCAAATAAAATCTTTTGTGACATATTAAGGAGTTTAAAATTTCTTCCAGAAGGGTTCAACCACTAAACTTCATTATTTATAATAAATTACAACATTAATTTTCAAAATTAACTCAACATTTAATATACATTTGAAATAAAAAAAGAACTGACGAAATCAACTAATACTAATCGTATAATTTTTGATTGAAAAGGTAAAAAGTTACAAATTTCATATTTTTTCCCTCAAACCTCCACGTCTCCCCCCAGGTGGGTGAAAATCCTATTTTAAAATAAACTTTAAATATCTATCAAATAAAACATTGATAAGGCGGAGTACCACCATTCTGAGTATTTAAAAGGTTAATGAAAAAATATTATAATGGAAACTTATTTGTCACAATATTTTTTTTTTGCACTAGGAGAATAACCATATAAACTAATTAGCATCGAAATAAGAAATGTTGTGGTACTTGGTTTTGGTTGAGCTATGCTGGAATGACGCATCATAGCAAGAAAAAAAAAGTATTCAAGAAAGTATTTTTTTAACAGCAGAGTTGTGAATTTTTTAGTGTGTGTATGTGCGTGCTTTGTAAGTTCATTAAGAATTATAAAGTTCAAAGAATGATGATAATGATAATTATTTCACTTACTTCCATCAGTAGCTTTTCAAGGTTCTCAGAGAGTTCATAAAAATAACGACTGGTGATTAACTTTTCATTCGACTTGTTCAAACAATCCTTAGCTATTTCAATAACTTGGTGATGGACAAAACGAGTAATAGCCACTGCGTCAGGAGGTATATCAGATGGACCAAAATCCTCAAAATTTTTCTGGTCTTCGATGAAAGTCTGCAATCGTTCTTCCATTTGTTGGGTGGCCTAAAGAAATTAAATAATAAAAACATTTGTACACAGTGACTAAATAAAGAAAACTTCCTAATATAAATTTTTTTTTGTAAATCTCTAAAGGAAAAAGGAAGAGGGAGGGTGTGTAAGAATCTTTAAACCATTTAAAATAGGAATATAAAAACAAACTAAACAAACTCAGTATAATGTATAAAGAAGAAGGAGCAATGAAGCCACTAAATACAAAAGGGTTCAGAAAACAATAACATTTGAAAATAAAGCTACTG
>SEYY01000449.1:75653-80653 GCA_009176605.1 Armadillidium nasatum | reverse complement strand
GGAGGCCAAATCATTCAGCATTCTTAACGATCTGGAGCAGTTGATTAGGGAACCCACACACATTCCAGATCGTCCTAACCAATTCTTGAATACACTTGATTTATGCTTCACCACTACTCCTTCTAGTTATAAATACACCATTTTCCTCCTATTGGTAACTCTGACCATAATCTTATAGCTCTTAATTATAATTTTCTCTCCAACAGCTCCACCATGCCCTAAACGTACTTTCTGGCACTTTAATCGGGCTAATTGGGGGGCAATGCGCCGCTTCTTTGCTAACTATCATTGGAGTGAATCTTGCTTTGTCTCGGGGGACGCTTCTGTCTCTGCTGAAAAGGTAGGGCAGTAATCCTTGAGGGATGGGCAGATTCATTCCATTCTTCAACTAAATCTTTTTCTCCTCAAAATCCATGTTCGATGGCAATTGTTCTCTTGCCTTCGGAGAGAGACAATGCTTATCGTGAATGGAAAAACTCTCCTTCTCCTATCACTCTTGCTAATTTTCATTCAGCTCGGAATCGAAGGGATGTTCTTCGACGGACTAAGCGTACTTTCATTAAAAGGAAGTGCGCTGACCTCCATGGCTCTCCTACTGATAAAAATTTCTGGCCTCTTGTCAAAAATATCTCTAACAACTTCTGTAAATCTGCCTTTCCTCCTCTTATTCGCTCTGATGGTTCTGTAGCTAATACTCCTTCTGAAAAGGCTAATCTCTTCGGCCTCCTTTTTTCATCTAATTCCACCCTGCTCGATTCTGGCATCCCTCCTCCTACTCCTCTCAGGTGTCCCATGCCTCTACCTATAATTACTCATGATCGGGTGCATGGGATCCTGAAATCTATGAACGTCAGGAAGGCCAGTGGCCCGGATGGCATTCCCCCTCGTGTTCTGAGGGAGTGTGCTTCCGAGTTGGCGCCTGTCCTCGTTCAGCTCTACTCTCTATGCCTTAATACTAATACTTTTCCTCTAAGCTGGAAGCGTGCATTTGTTCAGCCGATCCCGAAAAAAGGTAGCCGTTCTGATCCTTCTAACTATCGACCTATAGCTCTCACTTGTGTTCTATCTAAAATTTTTGAAACTCTCCTCAACTCTCATTTCCTGGATCATTTGGAGTCTCATTCTCTTCTCTCTGATCACCAGTATGGCTTTCGACGCTCGAGGTCACTGGTGACATACTTTCCTATCTTACTGATCTATGGTCTTCTGCCCTTAGGGACTTCGGGGAGTCTTGTGTGGTGGCGCTTGACATATCCAAGGCTTTCGACCGGGTATGGCATGCGTCACTACTCTCTAAGCTCCCTTCCTTTGGTTTCCTCCTTCTCTTTGCTTACTCTTGTCTGTTTTCTCTCAATCGTTCCATTTCGGCATTGTAGATGGAGCGACCTCTTCCTCCTTTCTGTCACTGTGGTGTTCCTCAGGTTTCTGTTTTATCTCCAACCTTATTCTTACTTTTCATTAACGATCTTCTCAACTGCACTTCTAACTCTGTTCACTCTTATGCTGATGATTCAACTCTACATTCTTCTACTCATTTCAAATCTGCTCCCTCTTTTGCTTCTAGACTTGCTTCTCGTCTTCAACTTTCCGATTCTATTCTTGCCGATCTGGATGGGATTTCCCGGTGGGGTCATAGCAACCTTGTGAAATTTAACTCTTTAAAAACTCAACTTTTTCACATCTCCCTCTCAAAAACACCTCCCAACTTTCTATCCTCTTCGATGGCTCTCCCGTCTCACCTGTAAATAACATTAACATTCTTGGTCTAAACATAAACAATAAACTGTCTTGGAAACCACATATCACAATGGTTGCTAAAGCGGCCTCTAAGAAGCTGGGAGTTCTGTTCAGATTGCGAGATTTTTTTCCTTCTGAGCAGTTACTCCAAATATATAAGGGTCTTATTCGCCCTTGTATGGAGTACTGTTCTCACATTTGGGGGGTCTGGCTCCCTCCTCTCTTCTGGATAGGGTTGATCAAAAGCTAAAAGATTAATAAACTGTCCCCTACTTTCAAACTCTCTTGACCCTCTGTCTCTGCGACGTGACGTTGGCGCGCTATCTCTTTTCTACAGGTACTACAATGGCAGGTGCTCGAGGGAATTGGCCTCTCGCATTCCCCATTGCGTCGTCCTCGTTGCACAAGGGGTGCCCTGCTTTCGCACCAATTTTGTGTGGACGTAGGGAATCCCAGGCTAGCCCGTTGTGGTACCTCCTTCTTTCCAGCCACCTCTATTCTGTGGAATTTCTACCATCTTCTATTTTTCCTCTGTATTTAATCTTCCACTCTTCAAGTCTTTCCACCTGAGGGCTGTGCGTTAGGTTGTGTGTGGGTTTCTTCTTTTGTCAAAAAGTCCCCTCCTTGAAAAGGGCTCTGCCCGTGAGTGGTGGCGTTTTGTAAAAAAAAAAAAAAAAAAATAAATATATATATATATATATATATATATATATATATATATATATATATATATATATATATATATATATATATATATATATATATATATATATATATATAGGAGCTTCTTAATTAGGGGTGCACCGATTAATCGGCAGATAATCGGTAATCGGCCACATTACCGATTAATCGGTAATCGGCTATTCACATGATTAATCGGCCGATTGTTTAAATCCTTTACCAGAACAAACCAACCTTTACAAGACCATTTCATAACTGCCAAGTTAATCATCAGATAGCTTCGACACAGTAACAAATAACAATACCAATATAATTTTCAAAATTGTTAGTCATTTTGTGTCTGGCTGCTATTATGGCTTTTGCCTTTTTTTTTTTTTTTAAACTTAAGAAATCATTCATAAATTATGAAACATTAACATATTATAATTGACTCATTGTTAATACAAATACATACATACAAATTGCATAAAAATACTACTAAATTTTGGCAGTTTTCCATGTTTTCTGTTTATACTGTTGCCTCTTCAATTCATGTTGTCTTCTATCTCAGCTCTCAAGCTCATCAGTATTTAAAGTTCAATACTCTTAAGTTATAATGCAGAAACATAAGAGTTTCCCCATTTTCAGGACACAGCCTATTTCCTTGTAGGTTCATAGATGTTACCACCTGTACTAAAGAGTCTTTCACTCTCAACAGATGATGGTGGTGCGCTTAAATATTTTGAAGCCAAATTGCTCAATATTGGTAAAGTCTCCCGTGTCTTTTTCCACCAAAGAAATGGGTCTTCGCTTCTTTGAAGTGTTGGTAGAGTTAAATATTGATCCAGTTCCTTTGCGCATCTACGAGTAACAGATTTACTCCTCTTGAGTTTGGGTTGCACATCTGTTGTACTTGCAACGTCTAAGTCTGAATTTATTTTCATAGGCTTATTTGACTCAAAATCATCTAACAGTTTTGAAAGGGAAACAGTTTTAGGTACACTTTCATAAGTTTCATTATCTTGATCGTCATTAGAAGAGCTGTCTCCTGTTTGACTTTCAATAGAATCTATCTCAGCTTGATGTTCTACAATATCTATAACCCATTTCTTAATAGTGTCTTCTTTAATGTCATCCTTTTGAAATTTCAATTTAAATCTGGGATCGAGAAAAGTAGCCAAGCACAGAAATTTTTCATTTATGTATGATGCAAATCTTTTTTCAGTTGATGCACTGAATTCTTCAACAGTTGAAATAATTCCACTAAATTCACCAGTATGTTTGGTAGCTTTTAATAGAAATAATCTTTGAGAGCTAATATTGTAGGGATTATCATTGATATAGTTGATGTTCTGTTACTTGATTCTTTGCTGATGTCTTCAAATGGACTTAATAACTGGACAACTTTTTCAATAATTGTCCATTGGTAACTTGATAAAGTTGGAATGTTATTGTCAACAGCATACATTATAAGAGCTTTTCGCTGTTCTAAATTTCTTTTCAGCATATAATATGTTGAATTCCATCGAGTGGACACATCTTGAATCAGTTTATGTTTGTCTAATTTAAGCTGCTCCTGGATTTCGGTTAATTTGCTAATCGCTAATGGAGAATGATTAAAGTGTGAGACTATTTTTCTGTTAATTGCAATTATATTGCTCACAGCCTTTTGCGAAAATATTGATTTATTTACTGAAAGTTGCAATGTGTGTATGAAACATGATAGTGACTGTACACACACACTCCCTCATACCACCAACCATATTTGCGGCGGAATCTCGTAGTACAAGAAAAATTTTGTTGGAGATCTTATACTCATTCAGAACAATGTGTAGTTGTTCACTTATTATTTCAGCTGTATGTGAACCAGGGAAAGGAACAACTCTAAGCACAGCTCTACATTGTTCAAACTCATCTGGCCTGTCACACTCAGAAATGGAGCATTATTTGTTGAAGCTGTCCAAATGTCTGTGGTCAAAGAAAGACTGCTAATTTCATCGAGCGATGTCTGAATTTTTGCTTTTACTTTCATAAATATATCCGGGATTATTTTGTCTGTGAAATATTTTCTTGATGGAATTCTGTAATTAGGACAGAGTTTTGCAATAAGCCTTTGGAATCCAATGTCAGATGTTAAAGAATATGGTTGAATATCAACAGCTATCATTTCTCCTAATAGATAATGTATCTCTTGGGACTTGTGATCGTTAATATTCCAAATTTTACTCTTTTCTAAAACTGATTGTATAGTTGGTTGAACTTTTTTTGGAGGCTCATAGTTGCTGCAACTTGCTTCTGAAGTACTTTGGCTGTGACCAATCATATTGCCTTTTCAGCTTTTGCTTCATCTGTATGAATTTTCTTAATGTGGTTCAACATGTTTGACGTGGTATAACTTTTTGCAGATTTTCCACCTCTTGATATGGTGGCTTTACATAATTTACAAATACATTTACTGTTATCCTTAGGATGAACATCAAAATACTTCCAACAATAACTGGTTGACATACTGCTTTCGTTACAAAGTAATTAATTTTTAATTATTTATATCTCTATAATCGAGATTCTAGAATCTAGAGTTATCTGTAAAATTTTAAATTTTT
>SEYY01000449.1:60653-70653 GCA_009176605.1 Armadillidium nasatum | reverse complement strand
ACTTTTCGATCATTGATTAAAATTCCTGCAAACAGAATAATTAACATAAAATGAAGTATTAATAGTGAATGTTGCTGAGTGAAATACAGAGGTAGTAAGCGTAAAATAAAGCACAACTGAGAGGATATGGATCTCAGGGGTTCCCAGGGAATCAAACCGACAGTCGAAGGCTACTACCATCACTGATATACAGAAATGAGGATTAGTAGCAAAAACGAATTAAAAAACAAAAGTTCTAACCTCACGGGCATTGCCCTATAAAAGGAGTGGGAACTTTCTACCTAGGATGCGAATAGAGAATCGAACCAATGCTTTCATGCACATGGGTCAATTAATATTACCGTTATGCCACGGTAGTGGAAGGACCGGCCAATAAATAGGACACCGGTAAACTCTTACAGGTTCTCTACAATAACAATTACATCACTGAACACAATATAACAATTAATTATCCCCTTTCACTTTAAGGCTCTTGCTACTATATATATATATATATATATATATATATATATATATATATATATATATATATATATATATATATATATATATATATATATATATATATATATATATATATATATATATATATATATATATATATACATATAATTGGTATATAAAAAAAAGTAACATATACATACTTAATTCCACACTCCCTTGGAGCAATAAAAATATAATGATTCTCGTAATTTAAAACGAATCTTATTAGTTGTAATGTTAATAGCTCTGAGCTTATTTACGACTATATATATATATATATATATATATATATATATATATATATATATATATATATATATATATATATATATATATATATATATATATATATATATATATATATAGAGAGAGAGAGAGAGAGAGAGTAAAGTAAAGTAAACTGAGAGGATACGAATCTCAGGGGTTCCAGGACTCCAGGAATTATATATATATATATATATATATATATATATATATAATATATATATATATATATATATATATATATATATATATATATATATATATATATATATATATATATATATATAGTTTCCTACATATTGACACAAAATTTGCGAATAATGTAGGTCAAAATTTGACGTAGGAAAATAAGAAGAGTCCCCAAATCTGAAAATAAATAAACGCTCTATCGATTAGAAAAAGAGAGGAAAGGAGATAATAGGTGGAGAGAGGAAGAGAGAGAAGAGGAGATGAGACTTTTTTAAAGAAAACTTAAATATATATTCTTCATTGGTGCTTTCCATGTTTCCGTTCAAGAACGTACCTTAAAATGCATCAATGATGTCACGGGCAACGACAGATGCAACGCAGCCCTTGACGCGGTCTGTCGTAGTGTCGAGTCCGATATGGACCGCGACATCCCTCTATTGTCGCATACATCGGTCGAATCGTTAGCGACAGGAGGAGGTCGCTGCCTCAAAGGAGGCAAGCAGTCTTCAGCCTCGGGGTCTCCAGGCATTGACCCTGACCTTACTAAGGGTGAAGGAGGATGTGGGATCCCTCCTAAGGGAGTAGCGGGGGTAGAACTGGGTTGTTGGGAATGTTGCAGTTTTCTCGAGTGCCATGTAAAGGTAGGGGGTGAGATGGCTCGAAGAGGGCTATGAAAGGAACCCCCTCCAAGAGTTTGGTGGCTCCCAGACTGGGAGTCACCTACACCCCCCATCACAAAAGGGAAACTTTCACTAAACGCATTGCCTAAAATTTAAGAAAACGACTTTTAAAATTTCAAATTTTCATTTATATTTGCCCTCAATCGTCTTCCAGCATCGCAATTCGGAACCTCGTTAATATATAT
Source organism: Armadillidium nasatum (assembly GCA_009176605.1). Classification (NCBI taxonomy): domain Eukaryota; kingdom Metazoa; phylum Arthropoda; class Malacostraca; order Isopoda; family Armadillidiidae; genus Armadillidium; species Armadillidium nasatum. The sequence continues at coordinate 68,852 of SEYY01000449.1, read as the reverse complement.
ATATATATATATATATATATATATATTATATATATATATATATATATATATATATATATATATATATATATATATATATATATATATATATATATATATATATATATATATATATATATATATGAGACGGGAAAATAAAAAATTACCCGCACTTCATAACTTTCGTCAGGTTGGCTACCCTGCGTTGAGTTCTCTCACGATGAAAAGTGGTACTCCTGAGATAATGGATCCGAGATTTGACTCTGATCGTTCCATCGTTCTCGTTGGTGTAATGGTGTTACAGCGTAAATATGACCGCGCCGTTAGCAGTGTGCATCAAGGAAGAACAGAGATCAGTAATCTGATATCTGTGGGGTCTGATGGTGTATCAGGGGTAATTTTCTTATAGAGTTGGAGAGTGTATATGAGTGAATTGAGAAGTTCAAAAATGGCAAGACAAGCGTCAAAAATGGAATAGGTGTCAGAATGCCTATCAACCAGTCCCGCCATTTTTGAACTTCTCCATTCGCTCATATATACTCCTGGGAGGCAAATAACAGCCCCCGTATTTCATTGAGAGTCTGCGATGAATTTATGATTCACAATAGTGAAATGAAATAGGTAAAATAAAAATTACAAAAATTAACATCAACGATAACTCTCTTGCCTTCTTGAGGCAAAGAAGAATGATCTCCCCACACTAGCAACATTGCCATATTTGTGCCCACCAGCAAGCTCCAGCGCCAGTGAAAGAGAATTCAAAGTAGGGAAATCAATTCAAAAAGATGGAATAAAACAATTGCCATAAAAAATGTAGGATTGTTACGGTTTTTAAAATACAATCTTTGAGCAATAATATATTCAACGTCACTGCCCTCTTTTCTTGAACATTTTACTCCACCAATTTCTAAAACTTATGATGTAAATGTTCAAGAAGATTCTGATAGTGAATAGTGATTCAAGAGAATGAATTGTTTGTTTCCTCTTTTATGTCGCATTCATTTTGCCACTCCCAATATGTAACGAAGGCAATAATGGAATTGCAATCTTAATTTTTTATATTTTGATTAAATCCCCCATTATAATTTACAATTAAACCCGGTTTCCCCTGGTTATCAGCCAGGGCCAATAAAAATGGTCATGGTTGCACGGGGCTAGGGCCAAGGTCGGTCCATACCCGCAGACATAAATTGTATCACTGATCTCTATTCTTCCTTGGTGCACACTGCTAACTGCGCGATTATGTTTACGTTGCAATACCATTACAACCAACGAAAACACTGAAATGAAATGATCAGTCAAATTCATATCAGGTCATCTCAGGAGTACAACTTTTCATCGTACGACGGCTCAACCAAGTTATGATGCAAGTGCGAATAATTTGTAACTTCTCGTGCATATATATATATATATATATATATATATATATATATATATATATATATATATATATATATATATATATATATATATATATATATATATATATATATATATATATATATATATATATATATATATATAATTAAATTTAAAAAAATTTAAAAATTTTTTTTTTTTTTTTTATTATTTATTATTATTATTATTATTATTATTATTATAGCGTATTCTGTATTTTGTTTTTGTTCCTTTTCCTATTCTTGTAAATTCTTAAAATGTATTTAATAAGCAACTATATTAATTTTAATGATGATGGTCCCAGACATGCGTCCGAAACGTTATCCATAGAATAAAAGATCAGATATATTCTCCCCCCCCCTTATATATATATATATATATATATATATATATATATATATATATATATATATATATATATATATATATATATATATATATATATATATATATCCTTCTGAATCTAATTCCCACATACATTTATTTACATACGATATCGCGTTGAACATACGCACACACACACAAACTCGCTTCTCGTGAATTTCAATAACATAGAAAATAGTCTGCTTTTATCCGGCGTCTTCCACCGAAGCTCTTTCACTTCGCAATCCTGTGTTTATTTGTTATCTAAAAAGAAGGGAGGTGGAGTGAAGGGAGAAGAGGGAGGTGGAGTGAATGGGGAAGAGGGAGGGAGGTGGAGTGAATGGGGAAGAGGGAGGGAGGTAGAGTGAAGGGGGAAGAGAGAAGGGGAGTGAGAGCATGAGAGAATAGATTATAAAATCGAGAAAACAAAGGGTGAAGAAAAAAAAAAAAATGTTACTTTAAACCAGAAGAAATTTGAGGGCTAGTGAATATAAATAATATATATATAATATATATATATATATATATATAATATATATATATATATATATATATATATATATATATATATATATATATATATAATATATATATATATATATATATATATATATATATATATATATATATATATATATATATATATATATATATATATATATATATGCAAGCATTAAAACAGGAGAGAATGAAGACGTGAGAGGCAGAAGAGAAGAGAGCTGTAGAAAGTTTCAGAAAAACACAAAAGAGAGAGAGAGAGAGAGAGAGAGAGAGAGAGAGAGAGAGAGAGAGAGAGAGAGAGAGAGAGAGAGAGAGAGAGAGAGAGAGAGAGAGAGAGAGAGAGAGAGATTGTTAATTCATATTAGTAAATCGAAACATTCAAAATAAATTTGGTGAGCTCGCAAAAAACGTCAAAGACAAACATTCGAATAATAAATCGAAAAAATCATTTTTTTTTTCCCTTTTCTTTTTCATTTATTTTTGCAGCCGACTTCACATCACTGACTGAGTCATAAAGCGAATAATAAAAAAAAAAATAATAATAATAATAAAAAAAGGATTGAGCAATAATTTTTCAATAAAACATGAAAAAAAATAAATAAATATAAAAACCTCTTGCAAGAGAAAGTAGAATTTGTTTGTTTTTTTCTCCCACAATTTTTATTATCTTTATCACCTCAACCCCAACTCCCACCTTAACACCACCCACTCCACAAAAAACAAGCACGCACTCACACTTGTCACCAACGATTCAAACTTGTAAATGGGACTCATGGTTCAAGCCTCAAAGAAGCGGTTAAAGCCAAAACGCAACGGCCCAAAAATGTTGCGTGCGGGAATACTTCTACGAAACCAAACTTACACAAGTAACAATGCATAATAATAACCGATTTAGAAATATATATATATATATATAATATATATATATATATATATATATATATATATATATATATATATATATATATATATATATATATATATATATATATATATATATATATATATATATATATATATATAGAGAGAGAGAGAGAGAGAGAGAGAGAGATGGAATTTTTACCAATACGAAACTCTCTTGTCTGATACCACGTAACAATATTACAATATAGCCGGACAATATTCTTATTGTACTACACTGTCCGATATAGGTATCGGTTTCCCCCCCCCCCCCCTAAATATACTTGATTTCATCCCAATTATATATATATATATATATATATATATAATATATATATATATATATATATATATATATATATATATATATATATATATATATATATATATATATATATATATATATATATATATATATATATATATATAAAGCAAGAACAGCTGCAAACTTCAAGTTTGAAAAACGGTTTCGAATAAGGCCATAAACTCATAAAGTCATTCAATATACGGACGGCTACACACGCGCGTACACACACACACATGCATACAAAGTATTCACATACATGTATTCATAAGATAACAGAGAGAGAGAAAAAAAATTGAATGAAAATCACTTGAACATGTTTACCGACGCTAATAATAATAATAATAATAATAATAATAATAATAATAATAATAATAATAATAATAATAATAATAATAATAACTTTCTTTTATCTAAATTCATTTTTTTTTAGTTTTAAAATTCACACAAACAAACATCGTATACTTTATGTGTATTGATACAAAACTGAAATGGGTTTCTAGGGGTACCAATTCATTCTTTGATGATGACGATAATAATAATAATAATAATAATAATAATAATAATAATAATAAGTAATAATAATAATAATAATAATTCCAAACATACTACAAAAACTAGTTACTTCTACTTATAAATATTCCAATTCTAACATAACCGAACAACAGCAGCAACTAGTTACCACTACTACTACTACTACTAATAATAATAATATTGACAATATGATAAAAAGAATTTCCTAGAAAAAATTATTAATTTCCTCAATTTCGAAATTTTTGTAAAAATAATTTCCAAATTAGGGATTATAACTAAAGGGTTTAAAGCATTCATTTGCGTATTAAAAACACTTAAAAAGAAAAAAATACTACCAACGGCACACACAAATGCAAATTTTACGCACACACACACACACATAATATATATATATATATATATATATATATAATATATATATATATATATATATATAATATATATATATATATATATATATATTATATATATATATATATATATATATATATATATATATATATATATTCTCAGGTGGACAAATGGTCAAGCCCTACCAATTTCCATCAGAGTTGAGGAAATACCGGAAACCTAGTCGGTTACAGGATGACATATGTCTCGATACACGGCGTTTGAAAGTGTGCAAGTCAAAAGAAGTTTGGAAAAAAGATAAAGGGAGTGTGTTCCAGATTTTACAAGTTGAGTACATGTAAAACTGAGTATAGCTGTTAAGTCTGGGGCCAGAGAGTAGGACAGAGAAAGGATAAGACTGTATAGAAATGCCTGTAGCTCAAGCCCTTCTCAGTGGAGGAGGTATGCAACGAGAGAGTTCAGAACACCAATGTCTGTTCTAATACAGATAATATAGAGAGAATGACGCAGCAATTCGAAGGGCAGAAAGAGACTGGAGAGAATTAGTAACGATGGTAAGACGAAAAATCCTAGACTGAACCTTTTCAAGGAGAGCTGTGAGTGTACCATACCAGATGTGTGAAGTATATTCCATACAGAAGCAAGCAACACCCATATAAAGAGCAAACAATTGGGATGGTGTGAAAAAATTACGATGGCACCTCAGCACACACAACCTCTAGGAAATTGTTGAGAAATAGAAGTAAAGTGTTCCTTCTAAGAAAGACCACGAGTAAAAAATTCCTAGAATATTGAGTTTTAAGTTTCGTGTTTTAGATTATGTCATAGTAGTATGGAAGGTTGCGTCGAGATGAGATGGAGAAACTGAGAAGTTTTTAAGGCATTGAAAACGAACTTTTCTCTACCTCAATTTAAAATACGAGAAAGACTACATTAGTTGCTAAAAGCATCAATCTAGCGTCAATTAACTACCGTTGGGATGGGTATCTTTCAAATTGGAAGGAGTAATGAAGGGTGGAGTCATAAGCATAGGAGTGGATAGGTTATTAGTTATAGAGAGAATGTCTTTAATGGAAAGTGGAAAATGATTTGGAGATAAGACAGTTCCCTAAAGAACACCACTATTAACAGATGTAAAGGAAGAATGGTGGCCATATACAACAGCTGCTATAGAACGATCGAAAAGGAAATCAGAGAGAAGTATAGATTCCAAAAGAGGGGAGTTTAAAAATCAAAGCTTTGTTTAACACTTTATCGAAGGCTTTCAATATGTCTAGCGCGGCAACAAAAGGTTTACCGAAATCAGAGACAAGAGAGCAAACAAAATAGTAGCCTACATTTACACAATCTCCTTTGGCTGAAAATTGAGGTTAGAGACAGTAAGAGGAAACAGAAAATTTTTTTTGCCATCACAACGCTAAAGCACCTGAATTTCAGGCAAGAATAAGTAGTAAGGTCTAGAAGAAGAGAGGTGGCGTTCGACAAAATGGAAAATGGATTGAAGACAGCGAAAGTTGCAGAAATTAATGAAGAAAACAGATCGTGCACTAGTGCCAGTCGGCTGCAAAGTCTTGGTGGCACCAACCCTATATCACCTATCAATAATTTTGTTTAGCAAAGTGAACTTCAAAATAACTAGGTATTATACGGATAGCAGAAAACCTAAATTTTTTGGTCAGTGAATATTTTCAATCTTAACTTCAACCTTCATCTTGAGTTCAGAAAAAAATTGGTTATCGGTAAATTCTAGGAGTTATCGTCTATCGGTGGTTTTAAATTATTGGAATCGGTTAAAATTTTGATATCACTCCATCTCCAATATATATATATATATATATATATATATATATATATATATATATATATATATATATATATATATATATATATATATATATATATATATATATATATATATATATATGAGGGTGTGTGTGTGAGAAAGAGAGAGAAATGAGAAAATAAAGATAAAAAGTTTTTTTTTTTTTTTTTTTTTTTTAAATTGCTATGGTGATTGAAACAACATTCTAAACTTGAATTTTAAGCTGTACGTTTACCTTCGTTTTATAAAGGTCAACATTAATAACATGTATTTATTCTTTTATTTGCCAACCATTTAAAAAATAAAAAATTGGAATTTTTAAATCTTGGCCAGCGTTGCGGAATTAATATTGGAATCTATGATGAAATTCTCTTGGAATCTTAGGTCAAAACCGACCTCGGTTAACTTTAAATTTTAGCTACTCTAATTTCTGATATAATTTTTTTTTCCTTCTGATTTTATTTTTAACTGGGAATGAATATCAATTTTACAAGGACAGCGACTGGCTAATTGAGAAACCTTTATTTCTTAACATTTTGGAAAAGAAAAATAATAATATTAACTTTGATTTATTATAGTCACTTACTGATGGATATTAATTAAGAGAATGGTTTTCAGTCCGATTATTTTTTCCCCCGTAATTTTCAACATTTACTTATATTTAAATAAACCATTCATCTTGTTAGGTAAGCTTGTCAGATGTTAGTCCTACAGAACTGCTTAAAGGATCTGATCTTCGAATGGAGCCGTGTATCCTCGCCGCTCTCCATAGTTCCTCACCATAACAAAACAGACCCTCCATCTTCTAGTCAGTCCTTATAAAAGTGTCTTTTCGTCTAGTCTCTAGTCGAGCAGGATCCGAGTAACTTTGTAGTTTGTGAGTTATCTATCACAACTTCACCAACGGAATATACAAAGGTGCATTACCAATAGTTACTTGTTCAAATTGTTATACAAATATATTGCGAAAAGGAGAGATATTAAGAATCCCTGCCACACTTCTATATTACTTCAAACCATCTCTCTCTTCTCAAGTCTAATAATCAACAATTTACTTTTTCCCTTACATAAAGACTTCCATGTTTATAAATACGACATGTGATATTCTAAACTCTATATTTTCAGGTAAATATCAAGTCAACCATTTTTTTAAAGCTCTAAAATCCCAATTTCTTTTATAAAAGTTTACATCTCACGGGCATTGCCCTATTCTAGGTGAAGAACTTTTCTAGGTAGTATATACCTAGGATCCCCAAGTGGGATCGAACCGGCGACCTCAAGCACGTGAGTTAATCACACTACAGTCAGTTTTAGCCACGGTAGACGGCATGCTGCCACTATCTGCTCTTTCCGTTTATCCCGCCCCAAAGTCTTATTGCACTTACAAGCAATACAATTTTTTTTTATATAATTCTCTTATTTCCTCACCTTTTTGTGGATTGATCATACCACTGATTTTCTCTTAGAAAACGGTATATATTTATTTCATATTAAAGAAAAGATTTACGTCATTTAATGGTTTTCTTCCCATTCTCTCAACTGCGGGTTCCCTTCCTCCTCATACCTGCATTTATCCTCGTCCACATTCTATATATAATAATTTCCCCGAGATATTTCTTTATTAAGTATCACGTTCGTGCAGGTTTGTCGCTTCTTAACAATTTAGTCATTCATATATATATGAGTATATTAAGTATCGTAGCACCTCTCCTATAATCCCATAGTTTTCCTACCACAATCCAAGATAACCAATTTTTTTCCCCACATGATTCCTCCCTTTATAAATTTTGTCTATTTTCTTCAATCCTTGTTTTCATTTATAGAAGTTTTTTATTATTTTTCTTACTGGTTTCTCCAACTTTCTTATTCCATCAGGTCGTTTTACCCTTTTTCTCAATAACTTTCTCCTCCAAATCTGGAACATGAATACCTAAGCACAGAACCATGCAAGAATCTTCAAATACTTTAATGCATCTTTATAAATCTTATAACAATTAAGTTATTTCCAAACATCTTTCTTAAAAAAAGAAAATAATGCTGTAACTGT
>SEYY01000449.1:47500-50553 GCA_009176605.1 Armadillidium nasatum | reverse complement strand
AAACACAAAAATGTGTATAAATAAACACATCATATTAATTTAAATTACCAACATGCTATTTGCATAGTAATAATAATCATAATGATAATGATACTAATACCAATAATAATAATAATAATAATAATAATAATAATACCGGTGAAACTTTAATTTATTTCTTACACAATTTTTACAAGGAAGCAAATCTAAATTTACTACGAAAAATATAAAATTGTTTACAAGATAATATTTGTATATGATAAGTTAAGTACAGTACACACACACAACATATATATATAATATATATATATATATATATATATATATATATATAATATATATATATATATATATATATATATATATAGTCAAAGAAATATACCCACTCTTTTGGCTTGTTCAAACGTATTGTTTCTAGCAATTTCATTATGAAATATTTAGAGAACAGCTTCAAAATTTTTGTTTTTTAGTTTATATATATATATATATATATATATATATATATATATATAATATATATATATATATATATATATATATATATATATATATATATATATATATATATATATATATATATAGAAGAGAGAGGGTATCATAGTATAAAATCAATTTCTGAAAGTAGGGATTGGCTTCACATAAAAACTCATTATCACCACTCACGGGTTGGGGGTACAGGGGGCAGAGTCTCTCGTAGACGAATGTTCGTGTGCCATACATTTCCTAATTTTCTAGTAATAATAATAAAAATAATAATAATAATAACAAAAATGATAATAATAATAATGTCTAATGTCAATGAAAATGGAAAATAAACTTTAACGCATGGCCAAATCCTAGACCATGATGACACTTTTTTTTTTTTTTTTTTTTTTGTCGACCATTTGGACTATCGACGATTTAGGTCTAATTTCATGTGAATTTGTTTCGAGAGAGAAAAATAAAGGTAAAAATTTTATTTCATCAAATATTAACTGGCATTTCAAATTTTTGTAATTAATAAATGTTTTAGAAAAAAATATATATAGATTTGAATTTTTTAACTTCACCGCTTTCATTTTATTTCTTCAAAACTCAATACAAAATTATTTCAATGGTGCTAGATCTAGTACTTTTATGATACTTTCGAACGAGTCCAAAAGAGTGGGCATATCTTCTAAACAACATCCTCTCTTTCTTTTATATATAATATATATATATATATATATATATATATATATATATATATATATATATATATATATATATATATATATATATATTTAGATAGATAAGTGGTTAACATGAAAACGGACAAGTTCTTCGGACTGAACGCAGTAAACATCAAATTATGTAAGAATTTGAAGAAAAAAAAAACACACACACACACGCGCGCGCACACACACTATGAGTTAATAAGAAGTTCGGAGAAGAACTTTTACTCGCGTTCTCCAGCGTCGTCGAGCTGTGTAAGCTTGCGAGATGCGTCCTTATTTGGGGAACCATACCTCTATTATTATTGTTTTTATTAAACAACCGAACCGCAACAGTACGCTGATTTTGCGTGTCGCGCCACACCGCACCGCACAGGTGAATTCGCCAACCCTAGGATAAAATAAATAATAATAATGTTTCTAAGACAGAGGCTGTCCATGTTAAAATGATTATTATAACAGTAAAATTTAACTCACATTTCGGAGATATGAATTAACCATTATCTTATAAAAGCATTTTATCGAAGTCAGTATGACGAAAGAGTGGCAAACAAATTAAAACGTTCTCAACTCGAACTCTATAAGTAAATAACAGAGATACAACGAACATTAACGCGTGTGTTTTAGAGAGATTTTAAATTTGACTGAGAAGAAAGGTATATTCTTCACAGCACTTACCTCACTCAATGTGTTAAACACGAGTTCAAATATTTTTACATGAATAATGGAGTGATTCACATTTTTTATACAGTCTTGTTAAGATATTCGTTGCGCAGGGGAAAATACTTTCAAAAATCAATGATTTCCAGGAATCACTCTAACACAATCTACAAAGAATGTCGTAAGTTGTTGTTGTCGTCGAGTGAGAAATCTAGGTTAGGTTAGGTTAGGTTAGTAAAAACATTACCAATCTGCAAATAATGTCGCAAGTTGTTGTCGAGTGAGAAATTCAGGGGAAAAAAAAAAAAACGGTAATAGCAAGATCAAAAACTCCCCAATCCATGGTGCAACAAATCCAATATATTATTAGCTACATCATAAATAATAATAATATAAATAATAATAATAATACATGCATAGATACATATATACTAGTATATAATAAATAAATATTACCAACAACTATTTTTCCAAAAAAAAAAAAAAAAAGAAAAAAAAAAAAAGTTTTTTTTTTTTTTAAAAAAAAATATTTTCAAACAGAGTTGCTTAGTTCGTTTTTAAATTTTTATTTTCCTTAAAGTTTAATTTTGTCCAAATAAAATGTTTATCGATTTCAAGTACTTGCTAAAAGAACAAGAAAGTAATATTTATATTGCTTCATATATATATATATATATATATATATATATATATATATATATATATATATATATATATATATATATATATATATATATATATATATATATATATATATATATATATATATATATATATATATATATATATATATATATATATATTATATATATATATATATATATATATATATATATATATATATATATATATATATATATATATATATATATATATATATATTCACCACTGCCAAAGGCTTCCCTCTATCTTGCGCTAAAGTTAAAGCTGGTGAACTAAATTTCTATTCAAAACAACATTTCACACAGAAGGTGCCATTCTGTAGCCCTGATCGTCTTGGAGATGAACTCAGTATACGTGATTCCAATTATTTTCATTACATCCTCTCTAAGGTCGAATCCTTTTCCTTACATCTTTTCTTAAATTCCAATCCTTTTCTTTACACCTTTTTTTTAAATTCCAATCCTTTTCATTAAATCCTTTCTAAGGTCGAATCCTTTTCCTTCCATCTTTTCTTAAATTCCAATCCTTTTCATTATATCTTTTTTTTTTTAAAAATTC
>SEYY01000449.1:15000-17500 GCA_009176605.1 Armadillidium nasatum | reverse complement strand
TATATATATATATATATATATATATATATATATATATATATATATATATATATATATATATATATATATATATATATATATATATATATATATATATATATATATATACTTCTTTATTACCTGACGTCTCCAACCTAGGAATTTCTGAAAACCTTCTACGTCTTTGTCGAGCCCATCGTCGGTATATCCAAGAGGGTTCTACAGCACCCCAGTCATCTAAGCTATTCCTACGTGAATTCTGAAGGCTGTAATATGGAGACCCTCCACCCCCAAACCATGGAGGAGAATGTGAATGATGGTACGGATTGTGGGCCAAAGAATGTGCCACAGCGGGTATGGATAGCCTTTTATCCATATGAGATCGAGTGCTACTGGGAAGACCAGCGCGAAGCATCAACGAGGATGCCACACTCTCAGCCAATGAGTTTCTGGGTAGAAGCGAAACCCTGATTTCCGGGGCTGAATGCCGCTTGTCGGGAAGAATTCCTCTCGGAGGAGATCTCCCTCCCCCACAATAATGGATTTCTTCACCCCCTGAAGAAACTGCCTCCTCTTCAGCTGTGTCGCACCGAACTCTGATAATGGGAGGTCTGGGATCCCCCATTTTCAGCTCTTTAATTTTATATAAATACTTTATCAACAAAGAGATGGTCGAAAATGAAAAATAATCACTCCACCAAACAACCTACCATAACACTCACAACGTGAAGCCACTTCCATATTGAACTAATAGAATTATTAAAATAAAATTAAGCATTTATAAAACTCTGAACAAGAAAATTAAATATTTCGAAAAATAAGTTCACCACAATTTTCAAGGCACAAACATATTTAGGTACTTTTTTTTCTTCTTCTTTTTGTTTTGTTTTTTTGTTTTTTGTTTTTTTACACGTTTTTTATGTAACTTTTATTCAATTCATATTTAAAAATTTTAAAATATTTAAAAATAAAAAATAATTTAGAGATTTTGAATTTCATTTTTTTAAAGTAATATACATATATAAATATATGATCTAAATTAATATAATTATATATATATATATATATATATATAATATATATATATATATATATATATATATATATATATATATATATATATATATATATATATATATATATATATATATATATTACCTCTGGTGGGCAAAGGCCGGACGCCTACCAAATTACCACCAGAGATAGGTAGGGAACAATCCAGAAATCAGGTCAATTTAAAATCCCGATATGTCTCGATATATAGCGTTTAAAGGTGTGTAAGTCATAGGAAGTTGGAAAAAATAGATGAAGGGAGTGTGTTCCAGACTTTACCAGTAGAGTACATGTAAGATTAAGCATAGCGGCTAAGTTTGGGGTCAGAGAGTTACACAGAGAAAGGTTGAGAATGTGTAGAAAGACGAGTCGCAAGAGCCTTTCTCAATGGAGGAGGTATGCGACGGAAGAGTTCAGAGGAGCAGTTTATTGTAATAGCGATAGTATAGAGAGAGTGGCCCAACAGTTCGACGGGCAGAAAGACTGGAGAAAATTACTGAGAGCAGAAGAGCTGATATATATATATATATATATATATATATATATATATATATATATATATATATATATATATATATATATATATATATATATATATATATATATATATATATATATATAACACATCATTTTTAAGCATGAAAAAATACGATAGAATGAATCACTTACAATTTCTGAACCTTTCAAAAGCAATGATTTTCTCTATAAGGCACTTGAAAGGTATGTGTGTGTGTACGTGCGTGCGTGCGTGGAGAGAGAGAGAGAGAGAGAGAGAGAGAGAGAGAGAGAGAGAGAGAGAGAGAGAGAGAGAGAGAGAGAGAGAGAGAGAGAGAGAGAGAGAGAGAGAGAGAGAGAGAGAGAGAGAGAGAGAGAGAGGGGTAATCAAAGACTGTAATCACCCATCCCTATGCCATAAACTTACTCCCACAAACGAAGCAATAATAATTTACCAAATAAGAAGACCTTATAATCGGTAAAAGCCCCCCTTCCCTCTCCCCCCTTTTTAAGGGTTTCAAAGGTAAATATCGATCATTCATTAATAATTGCCTATTATTCCAAAACCGTAAAGATTTAAGAGGTGATGACTACTTCTACTATTTTAATAAAAAAATAAATAAATCTAAATAATAATAATAATAATAATAATAATAATAATAATAATAATAATAATAATAATGAATAAATAAATAATTAATTAATTTATTTATTAAAGTTTTGCTTCCTGAAATTAAAATTTTTTTCGTTTTTTTTTTTTATCATATATATATATATATATATATATATATATATATATATATATATATATATATATATATATATATATATATATATATATAATATATATATATATATATATATATATATATATATATATACTGTATATGCAAAGAGAGATTAAAAGTGAATAGCAATGCATAGAATCCATTTAATTTTGGGGGGAAATCAAAGCTATGAAATTCAAATGGGA